>JAAOOA010001498.1:7500-75000 GCA_012861695.1 Trematomus loennbergii | reverse complement strand
TTGACATTAAACATTAAAAAGACCAGGCAGTTCAGAGAGAATAAAAGGAAGGCAGGCAGGCAGCTTTGCATGACTTTCTTCAGGACGTGTTTCATTGTGGTGATAGTGAGGGTAGTCAATCGTTTTGTTGACAAGACGGTAGTGATGGCCATCTTGGTGACGTGTGTTGTTCTGTGAGACCAGAGATGTAGTTCATTGAGCGTTTCACACAAACAAATGTGTTACTTTACAGTTTTACGACACATTTTTTTTTTTTACTTGCAAAATTATCTTTTAAATTGACAAACATCATATGTGTAATTTGTGGCACAATTCAAACGGGATCGAAAGATAATCTTTCTCTCTCCATTGACTTCAATACATACTTTTTCCGAAATAAGGTCCCATGGAGGTCCACCGGAAGGGGAGGACTTCGCCACTCTATGTTGGTGCAGAGTGAAAAATAAATAAATAAAATACATTAAACAGGAGACAAGGCACTACTGCGGACTCTTATTTTGAAAACCCAGACCGGAAGTGTTGCTGTGTTTAGTTGTTATCTTGTCTGTCAACCTATGCTGTCAACAGACACCGAGCTGTCAGTGAGCTCCGTCTGTTTCTCCGTCTCTGACCGCAGAAATGACACAGACTTCCACACTTTCATCAGTTAAAAACACCCTTTAAGTATTAAGCTGCTTTTTATCGGACTTTGTTTTTTAGAGTTGTTGTAGCAAAACACCTAGGTGGTGGCTGAGAGCCCCCCCCTCCGCTACGCGCCGTTCGTTAGATGAGGCTGATCTCTATTTAATAAAGAAAGGAATTGAAAACACCGGAATTAAAAGTTATAACAATTATCTGAGTTTACTGGTAGGAAACAAAACACATATACAAGTTTTACAGAGTACTCCGGACTTCAGGTTTCTACTGGGGTGCGGATACAGGTATCGGGACCAGCCAGCCAGCAAATAAGAAACATTTGACATGCAAAAACAACAGTATTCATATTCATATTTTGGGGCGGAGATGGGTTGACTTCTTCCTTCCCATTTTACTCCGAAGCGAATTAGAGAGTCCGTGGGGAGGAGCTGTGTGATCTGCTCGCTCCCCCAGGTGTTTCTACTGGTTGGATTCACTTCTGGTCGGGTCCAATACAGCGAATCAGAGTTCTGACCAGAACGTGAGATTCTGAAGTTCAACAGGGGCAAAGTCAATCTTATCTCTGCCCCGATATCCACTCCCTTACTTTCCCATGGGATCTTTCACATAAACTATTCCTTCTCAGACAATTAAACATTGTGCACAAATATAATGATGCCCAGAAAGAACCTTGAAAAAAATATGTGTGTGTGTGCTAGTGGAAGGAGGTGTAGTGTGTGTAACAGGATCTCTGGGTCAGTGAGTTGTAAGTGAGAATACATTCTATATATGTGATTACTTAAAACAGTTCAAACAATACATGTTCACTAAAATACAATTCAAAATAATACATGTTTACTTCAATACAGTTTAGAATCATATCTTTTACTTCAATCCCTCTTTTGATCTCACCTCACGAGATCAACATATAGCATTTGAAACATAACCACTGTCATTCTTTTCTACTGTGTCTGTCCCAACATTTATATAAATCCATCAGAAGCTGGGATTTAGAGCACTTTAAACCTTTAGGAACAGTCCACAACAACAACTTCTTATGACAGTGGAGGGAGAATAAAATATGTTAAAAAGTCGTCCTTGTCAGCTGAGTCATCGTACTCTTCCCCTCCGACGCATAAGCCAACAAGGCATTTGGTACGAAGGGAAGGGCAACTTTCCCTCAATGGTGGAACTGATGAGTCTAACACACAATGAGCGGATACAAGGCACACAACAACAACCACATGTCACAAAATGGCAATAAAAGTAGCCACAGAAATTAGAAAAGACATTATTAAACTTTTCCCTCTTTTGGTAACACATAGTTCTGTAGAATAAAAAATACAAATCCTTAAATTATGGGATATAAAAATAAAGTTGAAAGTTCCTAAAATGGATTATTAAACAAAGTTCCACACCGGCTCTATCAACCTTTTTCACGGGAGTGGAGTTCCCTATGCCGTCTTGGTTTGCCGTGTCTTTGTCCCCCCAGCCCGCTGAAGGCGGCTTCTGAGCTGCCTTCTAGAGAGATGTGTCCGGATTGTCCTCCCCCGGCCCGCTGATGGCGGCCTCCGGGTCGATGCTGGAGAGATGTCCCGATCCTCCTCCTCCGGCCCGCTGATGGCGGCTTCCGGGTCGACTGCTGGAGAGATGTCCTCCCGATCCTCCTCCTCCGGCCCGCTGATGGCGGCTCCTGGGTCGACTGCCTTGACGAGGGCCAGATCTGTCCTGATGTCGTCTAGGGTCCTCGCAGGTGTTTTCCCGACCGCACACTGGCTCCAGTGGTACCAGTTGTCTCCCTTTCCATCTAGGCGGACGGCATGGGAGGTCCTTTGGGTCACTCGGTAGGGGCCGGAAAACCTGGGGTTGAGCCACTTAGGCCTGATGGCTTTCAGCCAGACGAACTCTGCTGTGTTGGCCTCGTGTTTCTCGGGTCCCCCTTTGGCGTCAGCAACCTGTGTGGAGAAGTCTCATACCAAGCCCTTAAGTTGCTGGAAATATGGTTTTGAACTCATCTCTTCTACTTCTTTAGTGTTTATTGGCGGTTGGCAAACCAACTTGTAGGTGCATTACCGCCACCAACTAGACTGGAGTGTGGACAAGAGACTATGCAGAAAACAATAAACAAAAAAAAATAATAAAACAAACAAAAACAAAAAAAAAACCAACTAGATTATTTTAAATTATCAATTTCTCTTAAAAACGTAATAATCTCACATACATATTGCCTGATCTACATCCCCCATTTTTCTGGAATAGAATGCCGTTGACGGTGTTCTCATTTTCAGAAATATCGAGCCTTATATATCAGTTATTATTATATATTATTATATTATTATATATTATTATTACTTATATATCAGTCATTAAATGTCAGCCTTCTTCCGGTCCCCCAGTTTGATCCCACTAACAATCAATCTCTCTGTCTGCCCCCACTGTTCTAGTAGACTCCCTGGTACTGGGACACCTATTTGTTCTTCTTGTTCAAATTCTAAAAATAATATAATATACAATATGTCCAGCAGATGGAGCCAAACCTTAATTTATCATTAGTCTCTGTTTGTTTTGTGCCACACCCTATTGGCCACCAGATGGTAGCACCTGACCAGTTGCTCGCGGAAGCTTCCGGAAATTGGAACGCTTAATAATTTGTTCAAAATCTCCTTCCATGATTGACCTCGTTTATATTATCTGACTATGTTGATATGTGTTCGTTTGTATTTATTTAATATACTGGACAATTCTTGTCTTTACTCTTAACGTCCTTATTGTATTTATTTGAACGCCCTGTCTTTAATTCTAAATTTCCAGTGTGTAATAGTTCAGAATATTGTAACACTCCCTGTTCGCCACCAGAGGGCAGCAGCTGACCACGAATGAGCCTCTCCTCTCTGGCTGAGACTGCAGTCTTGTCTCCACTCAACTGTACTTCTATGCTTTTCTCTCAATTATTACACAGATTTGACTTAAAAAATCACACAGAGTCTATTCCCTTATACAGACTTTGTACTATCTGAATTATATCTCTGTGTACTACTTATTAGTATGTAGTATGTACTGTGTACAGAGTGGTGTTCTTAAATTATGTTTTCAGTTTTACACACATTTTATCCCCATACAGTCAGGCAGATTTTTATTGTGCGATGTATATTTCAACAGATAGCGTAACTTCCTGAAGCAAGCTTCTACAACCCCCTTACGGCGATTGCGGCTTCAGGCAAGGAGTCGGAACCCAGTCAACAAAATCTCTTTATCGTCACGTTTAATGAGCCTGATTAACCCCACAGCAAGAGTTGTGATGAGATTCGGTCGTTCCAAATAATTAGTTGGAGGTCGCGTCTCTCTCCTCTTGTATCACCCACTATATAACAATTACAGCAATTTTATACATTTAAAGCACTACGAGGGTAACCGTATTAATCAATCTTATCATGACCTACGGGGAATTTAACCCTTCTGTTTTTTACGCCCCGCAGCCTTCAATTAAAGCACTACAAGCCAACCGTATTAATCAATCTTATCATGACCTACAGGGAATTTAACCCATCTGTTTTTACAAACTTGCAGTCTTCGTTTAAAGCACTACAAGCCAACCGTCTTAATCAATCTTATCATGACCTACGGGGAATTTAACCCATCTGTTTTTTACAAACTTGCAGTCTTCGTTTTTAGTGAGTTAAGGCACAGGACTTATCTACCCGCCTCTTACAAACACTTTGTGCCTTAGGTACAGGAATGCCCTACCTGACTCTAAGCACTATCCCACTATCCCAACTAGAATATGTATTGTATTTCCTACCGTGACTAAGAACACTGAGAACGCCGCTGACAACTCTACATTTTTTAGTATAATCAATCACAGATTTTTGATAGTCAAAACAGGTGTCTGCTCACCTTTTGTATATAGCGCGCTTGGTTTAGTTGTCAACGGTATCTCGGTGTCCTCCCCCTGGACTGGATTCCGTCCGCTGGCTGTCGGTGTTCCTTTCTAGAGATCAGCACTCATCACGTCGCAGGTCATCATTTGTTGTAGCAAAACACCTAGGTGGTGGCTGAGAGCCCCCCCCTCCGCTACGCGCCGTTCGTTAGATGAGGCTGATCTCTATTTAATAAAGAAAGGAATTGAAAACACCGGAATTAAAAGTTATAACAATTATCTGAGTTTACTGGTAGGAAACAAAACACGTATACAAGTTTTACAGAGTACTCCGGACTTCAGGTTTCTACTGGGGTGCGGATACAGGTATCGGGACCAGCCAGCCAGCAAACAAGAAACATTTTACATGCAAAAACAACAGTATTCATATTCATATGTTGGGGCGGAGATGGGTTGAGTTCTTCCTTCCCATTTTACTCCGAAGCGAATTAGAGAGTCCGTGGGGAGGAGCTGTGTGATCTGCTCGCTCCCCCAGGTGTTTCTACTGGTTGGATTCACTTCTGGTTGGGTCCAATACAGCGAATCAGAGTTCTGACCAGAACGTGAAATTCTGAAGTTCAACAGGGGCAAAGTCAATCTTATCTCTGCCCCGATATCCACTCCCTTACTTTCCCATGGGATCTTTCACATAAACTATTCCTTCTCAGACAATTAAACATTGTGCACAAATATAATGATGCCCAGAAAGAACCTTGAAAAGAATATGTGTATGTGTGCTTGTGGAAGGAGGTGTATGTGTGTGTAACAGGATCTCTGGGTCAGTGAGTTGTAATTGAGAAATACAATATCTATATATGTGATTACTTAAAACAGTTCAAACAATACATGTTCACTAAAATACAATTCAAAATAATACATGTTTACTTCAATACAGTTTAGAACCATATCTGTTTACTTCAGAGTTGAACCATGTTTCTGTGAGCGGAGTTCGGTGCTGATGAGGCCGAAAGAGGAGCACCTTTTCCGGACAGATTCTGACTGTCACCCCGCTGAATGCTGCTGGTTCTTTATTTGTGTTTTTAAACTGAGAAATCCTTCACAACACACAGAGGTAAGTAGATTACACAGTAGTTTATCATATGTTTACACGTGTTCACTGTGCTTTTTACGTTTAAATATCTAGTTTTAATGTGGGTTTTAAGTGATGCTTTTGTCAGTTAACAACCTGCTGTTGTGATGGATAACAGTTACTGTAGCTAAGTATGCTAAGCTAATAAAGTTAGCCACATTCACAATTAGCCAGAGGTGTAAAGTAACTATGTAAACATGTACTGAAGTACAATTTTGAGGTACTTGTACTTTACTTGAGCATTTCAGTTGTGTGTTACTGTGTACCTCTCCTCCACTACAGTTCATAGGTATATGGTGTACTTTTCCTCCACTACATGTATTTAATACCTTTAGTTACTTCACAAAGTCATTCAAACTAGCTGCACCTTTACCAGCTTTGAGAACACTTTCATGATCAATCATTATAAAACATATCATATATATTATTCTGAAATGGACCAATCTGCACAATGACTACTTTTACTGTCGCTACTTTCACTATATTTTGATGATAATACTTTTCTACTTTTACTTTAGGAACATTTTGAATGCAGGACTTTTACTGTAACAGAGTATTCCTACACTCTGGTACTTCTACTTTTACTCAAGTACAAGATCTGAGTACTTCTACTTTTACTCAAGTACAAGATCTTAGTACTTCTTCTTTTACTACAAGATCTGAGTACTTCTACTTTTACTCAAGTACAAGATCTGAGTACTTCTACTTTACACAAGTACAAGATCTGAGTACTTCTACTTTACACAAGTACAATATCTGAGTACTTCTACTTTTACTACAAGATCTGAGTACTTTTACTTTTACTCGAGTACAAGATCTGAGTACTTCTACTTTTACTACAAGATCTGAGTACTTTACTTTTACTCGAGTACAAGATCTGAGTACTTCTACTTTTACTCAAGACAATCTGAGTACTTCTACTTTTACTACAATATCTGAGTACTTTTACTCAAGAACAAGATCTGAGTACTTTTACTACAATATCTGTTACTCAAGTACAACATCTGAGTACTTCTACTTTTACTACAATATCTGAGTACTTCTACTTTTACTACAAGATCTGAGTACTTTTACTTGTACTCGAGTACAAGATCTGAGTACTTCTACTTTACTACAAGATCTGAGTACTTCTACTTTTACTCAAGTACAAGATCTGAGTACTTCTACTTTTACTACAAGATCTGAGTACTTTTACTTTTACTCAAACAAGATCTGAGTACTTCTACTTTTACTACAAGATCTGAGTACTTCTACTTTTACTCAAGTACAAGATCTGAGTACTTCTACTTTCCACAAGTACAAGATCTGAGTACTTCTACTTTTACTACAAGATCTGAGTACTTTTACTTTTACTCGAGTACAAGATCTGAGTACTTCTACTTTTACTACAAGATCTGAGTACTTTTACTTTACTCGAGTACAAGATCTGAGTACTTCTACTTTTACTACAAGATCTGAGTACTTTTACTCAAGAACAAGATCTGAGTACTTTTACTAAAGATCTGTTACTCAAGTACAACATCTGAGTACTTCTACTTTTACTACAATATCTGAGTACTTTTACTCGAGTACAAGATCTGAGTACTTCTACTTTTACTACAAGATCTGAGTACTTCTACTTTTACTCAAACAAGATCTGAGTACTTCTACTTTTACTACAAGATCTGAGTACTTCTACTTTTACTCAAGTACCAGATCTGAGTACTTTACTCGAGTACAAGATCTGAGTACTTCTACTTTTACTCAAGAACAAGATCTGAGTACTTTTACTACAAGATCTGTTACTCAAGTACAACATCTGAGTACTTCTACTTTTACAACAAGATCTGAGTACTTATACTTTTACTCAAGTACAAGATCTGAGTACTTCTACTCATTTTGATGTTTAAAACGTTTATCTTCCAGTTGTACTACAAAGAGACAGTATTAACAGTAAGTGTGTAAGATATAAACAGACTTCAGTAGTTTGTGTTTCCTCTTTCTCAAAGAGCCAGAGTAATCTGTCTAACGATGAGTTCTCTGGAAGTTTTTCCTTGTACGATGTGAGGGTCTAAGGACAGAGGGGGTCGTTTTTCTCATACTGATATTCTGAACAAACTGTGCTGTTGTATTTGTTGTAAAGTGTCTTTATTGTAAAGTATTTTTATTATATGTACAGCACTTTGGCTCGACCAAAAATCGTTTTAAAAATGTGCTATATAAATAAAACTTGATTTGATTTGATTTGATTCTCTCTAATATCCCAATGTAGTGATGGGAATTATGGCTCTTTGAAGGGAGCCGGATGTTATGGCTCCGTTCCTTTCAAAGAGCCGTTCAACATAGCCGTTTTTTAAAGGGGGCGGGGTTACTAGGTTTATCTGCAAAATAATCACCAGGATAATGATTGACTGTATTGCCAGACCTAATGTCAATAATCTGCATTGTAAACATGACACAAGGTGGCGCCATATCCATGTCATCATGTCAGTGAATGCACTACTTTGAATTTACCCTCTGTACGTGTTAAGTAAATAAAGTTGCCTTGCCTTGAATGAAATTCACGCAACTCTTAATATCTTAACACTTTTATTGGCAATATAAAAAAACAAGTATAATAAACCTTTGTACAAAACAGATTTTAGTGCAAATCGAACAACAACACCAAAAATATTAGGAATAAAAAGGAAAACTACTTCAGAATAATATTTAAAGTATTATAAAAACAGAGTAAAAGCTGCTTTGTCAAAAACAGGAGATGAGCTGCTCCTGGCCTGCTTGCTGCTTGAGAAGCACTGGCGCCTTTACAAATGGTGCGCTTTATCACTGCCTGGGTTTTGGTTGAAGTCCAAATGCTACTGCGTTTTTGCGTTTGGCTCATTTTCCATCCGAAAAAACCCGTCGTCTACCTGTCCTGTTCCACTTGTATGACTTCTCTCTCGCGCGTATTCCGTTAAGACCAACCCCACCCTCACTCCTCGTGCTGAAACATACCAATCAGAGTAGGGGCGGGTCTTCACAGAATACGTTTGGGGAACAAAATCAAGCTTTTTAAAAGGCGAGTGGATTTTGGCAGGCAGTGAGTGCGGACCAACGATTGAACGATAAAAAGAACGGCTCTCACCAAGTACGACTCGGTTCCCCTCATTCGTACCAAAGAGCCGCTCAAAAGAATCGGCTCGTTCGCGACCGACACATCACTATCCTAATGTGCTTTTCAAAAACTACATTTATTTTGGAAGTAGTTGTTGATATTTCAGTCTAACAAGAAGAAGAACATTGTAAAGAAATATTATTTGAATAAAGTTGATAAATGTACTTAAAACAATGGAAATGGTTTGTTATCAGTAAATTATAACTCTTTAGTAATATCTACATTTTCCAACAAGCCAGCAGTTAGGGATCAGATCCCTTGTTGCAACATCTCTACATTTTGGAATTTCTTTGCGGCAAAAATCATGTTACACAAGAAATATTTACAATTCAGTACATTAAGCTGTGAAATACTTAACAAAATCTTTACATTTGAGCCATTCAGATTAATAAAAACTAGGCTGAAAAGTCATCGCCTCATTCTTGGAGAGGTCCACCCTGAGACATGTATTTAATAAATCCACATTACCCTGTGGACATAGAAATGTGATTGTCAAAAAACTGAAGTATCATCCTTCAAAAGCAACGCCTGCTGTGTTTATCTGGATTTGTTGACCGTGCTGTACAATGCAGCTGGATCCTCTTCAGGGTCCTGCCCTCTGGTCCTGAGAGATAAATGATGATTTTTAGTGGTAATAATAATGCAGAGGGAATTAAATGATATGTGAACAATGTTCCTGTGTGAGGATCTGCTCACCTCGGGGCAGCACTGCTGAACTTGATGGCTGCGTACTCTGTTGCTCCGTGTGTCTGAGGGGCTCAGCTGCTCTCATGTTGGAGTAAAGAGGGTCTGCCCGGTTGTTGGAGAAGTGAACGCTGGCATACTGAAGGTCATCCTGCTGCTCCGGCTGATCAGGTACACACAACAGGGAAGAAAACATTTTAAACTACGCATTTTTACATTCATAGATATTTCATTTACAGAGGAATGGACCCAGGACAGAAAAGGCCAAAGCAACAGCAGCTGTGGTGATGATGGAAAACATATCTCTGCTTCATCAACATGCTGCTTTATGACAGAAAAGATTAATGGACAAAAGATAGGAAAACCTCTGGATGTACTTGGAATGTACTCACGTCTAAGAGGAGAGTCAAAGAGATTGTGATAGAAATGAACTTTTTATAGAAGGATGTAAAAAGAGCAGCAAGAGGTCCTTCTCTGTCAGATCAATGTTCAATAAGCACCTAAAGACCACCATCTTTATACATTGAGTGTAACATGTTTTCTTTTGTACTAGATTAATTACGTAAGCATCTCCTCTCACCTCTTCCCTGGTGTCCGCTCTCTCTTCAGGCTCAGACGAGTCTCTAGAAGCCCTCTTTCTTCTGGTCAGGAGAGTTTATGAAGAAAAAGAAGATCAAATGTTTGACACCAGACAAACAGACTTTCAATGATTTAACAAACAACGATTAAGATGATCAGATCTGCTCACCTGATCCACAGGAAGACAGAGAGAGAAATGACAGCCAGGAGAACAACAGGGATTGTTATAGCAGCAGCAGCTGGTAGCTTCCATGATCCTGAGAAACAGAGATCAACAGAGAACAGGTAACACAGCGGTGTTTCTCTAATCAAGTCAAAGTCAACTTTATTGTCAATCTCAAAATATGTTTGAACACACAGAACGATCGAAATACTGTTTCCCACGGTCCCAAGGTATAAAATAAAGGATATACAATATATATAAAATATGTATATACATACCTATACCCCTAACTTATTTACATGACTATTTATAGATACACATTAAAATACAAGAACACTCAATAATAAAAAAACAAATAACCGTTTACTTCAAGTAAGCAGGATATATATAAAAGAAGATGTGCAAATGAGAGTGCAACATATGGGATTTTTAACAAAGGGATGTAACAAACTAATAATAATTACTCTTATTCTTAAAATCAATGTGGTGTAGGTCTTTGACGTGCCTTTAAAATCGGAGGCGGTCTCCAGGTGCTCCTCCAGCTCAGTGTGCAGGGAGGAAACTAAATCCACCAACCCCTTGAAAAGTGCCAGGGTTGACTGAAGAGTCTCGTCATGCCCACGCAAAGCCAACTCAGAAGCTCCACAAAACTCATTATTTTGGATAATATGTGCCTGTTTTTATCCCCCTCCTCATTGTGTTTCCTCACCTCCTGGCCGGCGTCCAGCTACGTAGCAGTTGCTTACTTGGGGGATAAAATAATCGCCGCTCTGGTATTAGTTTTGAGGACGCTGATTGGCTACTACAGTTTATGACAGATATGTTCATCTCTTGAATCAGCAATTGGCTAACCTGCTACAGAGACTCCGTGGGGCTCCATCGCCGCAGTACAGAACTTCAGTCATAGTGTAGGAAAAGCATATGTATTGCGCAAATTATTTAAAAAATCATCTTTTACACATATTTCTGGGTGCATTCCATATTTTAAACATACAAATATTGACAATTTATATAATTATCAGTATTATTATTATTAATAATGTATATGTGTGTGGTTTAGGGGGGCCCTATCGCCCCCTATGGGCCAGCCGCCACTGTTCATGATAACGTTTGATCGGGGTCCAGTTTCTGCATTTTCGATAAAAATGAATGAACAAATGTAATTGTGGTTAAAAACGTAGTTGAAATTACGAGAAATAAGTGAAAAAAATAAGTAGAAGTGCCATCTAATGTCCCAATAAATGGTAAATACTTTACAAAAATATAAAGGCTTTACTTTTATTTTTGAATCTAAAGAAAACATTATGAACCCTATCCCTGATCCAAGAATAACATTGAACAATCTGACTACCATGCAGATGATGTGACTGAAACAAACTGGTAGTAGATGAATGCATAAAACTTACCTGCCACAACAATCTGATGTAAGGTGGAGTTACTACGTCCTAACTTGTTCTGGGCTCCACAGGAATAACTCCCACTGTGTTCAGCTCTGAAGTCAGTGATGGTGAAGATCTGTCCTGAAGCTTTTGGAGAGTCTTCATCCTCCTTGTACCAGGTGTAGTTAGCTGCTGGGTTAGCATCACTGCTACAGGTCAGAGTCACTGAACTGCCCTCCTCTATCTCAGCAGAGGGACTCACTGACACAGAGGGAGGCTTTGGAGCATCTGGAGGAGAAGTGTTTAAAGTTATTAACATTAAAGGGTAGATATAATGGCAACTTGCAAATGTCCAGAGGCACAAAGCAGGACACGTTTTTCACAAAACAATGCAAAACATGTTAAAGCTGGAGCATCTGGAGGAGATAACATGAACACATTTCACATTTAATTCCACGGAGGAAGATATTTTAATGAATAATAGTTTAATAAAACACAGAGTGTTCACTTGATTCCATCCTTTATCAGAAATCTAAACACTTTGAGGGAACGTGTTAATCTTTATGTCATGGAAGAAGTTTCCTTCATATTCTCCTTTATTCTTCTTTCTAGTAGCATCCCTCGTAGCTAGATTATATTTTACCTATTTTAAAATCAGACAGAAAACCTGGAGCTGGTTCAGTGTCTTTGGACACTGCCATGTCTGCTGGCGACCTCTGGTGGGTAAATAGATACATGAGTGCAATGATGATATATGTTATACTGTATGTTAATGTTATTATGTTAGTGGAAGACTTTGAGTAAACTCACACACTGAAGGAGAGGGGAAGTCCTCATATCCCTTCAGAGCACAGGAATAACTGTCTGCTGAACCATATCTGAAGTCTGCATAAGAGATGTGTCTTCCTTCACTTCCTGTCTTAACCAGATGTAGGAAGTTTGACCAGGTGAACATCTGCTGAGACACTGAAGGTGAGTAGACGATCCTGATCTGCTCACCTCCACCTGGAGATCTGAATAAAGCTAGAATTAACAAAACTGTCATTATGTTCGTACATAAATATAAATCAAAACATTCACACTATTTGCAAGAAGTTGAAATTAAGAAATGAATTGTTATAACTCAGTCATTGTCATAAACCCAGTGTAAATGTTACCTGTGACAGACAGAGTGGTTCCAGGAAACCCCATGCATGATAGGTTTGTTATGATCCTGAACCAGTACTCATCTGAGTCGCTCTCTGTCAGGTTTCTGATTCTCAGAGTGCAGATGTTGTTTTCACAGAGATCCTCTACACGACCTGCATACTCTGACTCTGTGGTCAGATCTACACGTTCACCACCTTTCCAATTCCATTTAGTGAACCAGAATGTTTTCTCTACTCTGTTAACACACCAAACCATGTAGATGGGTATCTGAAGCTGCATCTTATCTCCACTGTTGATCCTTTCACTGCACAGATCTCAGTAGAAGTGTAACTCACTCCCCAGCCACCCTGACCCTGAACCACTGAAACACAGAGCACACCAGAAACTAGAATCAAAGTTAATCTATAAATTGTTGAGAAATTGCCTGATCAGTACTTTCAACAAAGAATGTAAAAAAATAAACCTTTTACAAACTTTACTGGATAGAGCAGAAACACACATGTGAATTCCTTCTTAGGCACTTTAAAACCAATGATACTCTTTGACTTTGTTGTTTCTTAATCAAACCAGGCAGAACAGAAGTCTACGCAAACAGGGTATGTTCAGTTTGACACAAGATTGGAAAATGCCTTCATATAAATGAACAGTGAATGATTAGCGATCATATTAATTAGAATAGTGTGAGATTCTCTGAACAGTTCCCTCTCTGCTCGCTCTGTGGTCAGGTTGCTGCTGAGGTAAGTGTGAACAAGAACTCTGAATGCAGAACACTGAGGTGTGAGCAGCTGCTGTCTGATATACAGATGAGAAAAAGAAGAAGACTGCTTGTAACTCAGGGTGTGGAAATATAACACTGAGGTCAGAGAGGAGAGAAGGAACTAGAAGGGTTTGGTGCAGATGTATGATCCATAAGAGTTGAGTCAATATGTTAAGACTTAGAATAAGAATATCTCTCTAAATCACTTAAACTTAATAAAAACAGAGCTGGAGATTCTTTAAGTCGTCTTAAGAAAAAAACAAAGCAAAGTTTACAGAGAGAGAGGATGGAACAGTTCTGCATACACTATATTCTCATTTTAACGCTTGTTAAGGTGATAAGCAAACTGATATTTTATGCAGATGATTGGAGCAAAGGACAGTGGCAACGCACAACAAGAAAATCCATCAAACAAACTAGTCACAAGTCCCACATTTCCCAGAATCCCCTCTGTTCATGTGATGAATGTGTAGATGTACAGTACCTGACACAGAGAGCAGGAAGACAACTAATCCACTCGCTGCTGCAGTTAGACTCATAGCTGCTCCTCTCCTCTCTGAGAGACTATGAAACATGTCAGATTAAATAATGTTCACAGGAGGTATACAGAATCATTACATCAAGAAACTGTTTCTACTCACAGTGAAGGAGGAACCATGTGTTCAAAGATGCCGTCTCTGTAGCAATGATCAGAAGACGGATATCAGGCTGTTAATAGACTAGATTTCCTTCCTCTTTAGACGATTAGTATGCATGATGAGCCAAATGCCAGTTACACCCACTACACAATAAAGTCATGTTTTTAAAAAATATCAACTTTTCTTAAAAAAGAAAACTATGGTTAAAGACCCGTTTTGCTGCTTATACACTACTGCTTATATACTACTGACTGCTGCTTATACACTACTGACTGCTGTATACACTACTGACTGCTGCTTATACACTACTGACTGCTGCTATACACTACTGACTGCTGCTTATACATACTGACTGCTGCTTATACACTACTGACTGCTGCTTATACACTACTGACTGCTGCTTATATACTACTGACTGCTGCTTATACACTACTGACTGCTGCTTATATACTACTGACTGCTGCTTATACACTACTGACTGCTGCTTATATACTACTGACTGCTGCTTATATACTACTGACTGCTGCTTATACACTACTGACTGCTGCTTATCCACTACTGACTGCTGCTTATACACTATGACTGCTGCTTATACACTACTGACTGCTGCTTATACACTACTGACTGCTGCTTATATACTACTGACTGCTGCTTATATACTACTGACTGCTGCTTATACACTACTGACTGCTGCTTATATACTACTGATGCTGCTTATATACTACTGACTGCTGTTATACTACTGACTGCTGCTTATACACTACTGACTGCTGCTTATATACTACTGACTGCTGCTTATCCACTACTGACTGTGCTTATACACTACTGACTGCTGCTTATACACTACTGACTGCTGCTTATATACTACTGACTGCTGCTTATACACTACTGACTGCTGCTTATATACTACTGACTGCTGCTTATATACTACTGACTGCTGCTTATATACTACTGACTGCTGATACACTACTGACTGCTGCTTATACACTACTGACTGCTGCTTATACACTGCTGCTTATACACTACTGACTGTGCTTATACACTACTGACTGCTGCTATATACTACTGACTGCTGCTTATATACTACTGACTGCTGCTTATACACTACTGACTGCTGCTTATACACTACTGACTGCTGCTTATACACTACTGACTGCTGTTATATACTACTGACTGCTGCTATACTACTGACTGCTGCTTATATACTACTGACTGCTGCTTATATACTACTGACTGCTGCTTATACACTGCTGCTTTACACTACTGACTGCTGCTTATACACTACTGACTGCTGCTTATATACTACTGACTGCTGCTTATATACTACTGACTGCTGCTTATACACTGTTGCTTATACACTACTGACTGCTGCTTATACACTGCTGCTTATACACTACTGACTGCTGCTTATACACTACTGACTGCTGCTTATATACTACTGACTGCTGCTTATATACTACTGACTGCTGCTTATACACTGCTGCTTATACACTACTGACTGCTGCTTATACACTACTGACTGCTGCTTATACACTGCTGCTTATACACTACTGACTGCTGCTTATACACTACTGACTGCTGCTTATACACTACTGACTGCTGCTTATACACTACTGACTGCTTATACACTATGACTGCTGCTTATACACTACTGACTGCTGCTTATATACTACTGACTGCTGCTTATACACTACTGACTGCTGCTTATATACTACTGACTGCTGCTTATACACTACCTGCTGCTTATACACTACTGACTCTGCTTATATACTACTGACTGCTGCTTATATACTACTGACTGCTGCTTATATACTACTGCTTATACATACTGACTGCTGCTTATACACTACTGACTGCTTATATACTACTGACTGCTGCTATACATACTGACTGCTTATATACTACTGACTGCTGCTTATACACTACTGACTGCTGCTTATATACTACTGACTGCTGCTTATATACTACTGACTGCTGCTATACACTACTGACTGCTTATATACTACTGACTGCTGCTTATAACTACTGACTGCTGCTATACACTACTGACTGCTGCTTATACACTACTGACTGCGCTTATATACTACTGACTGCTGCTTATACACTACTGACTGCTGCTTATATACTACTGACTGCTGCTATATACTACTGACTGCTGCTTATACACTACTGACTGCTGCTTATACACTACTGACTGCTTATACACTACTGACTGCTGCTTATATACTACTGATGGCTATATACTACTGACTGCTGCTTATACTACTGCTTATACTACTGACTGCTGCTTATACACTACTGACTGCTTATATACTACTGACTGCTGCTTATACACTACTGATGCTTATATACTACTGACTGCTGCTTATACACTACTGACTGCTGCTTATATACTACTGACTGCTGCTTATATACTACTGACTGCTGCTTATCACTACTGACTGCTGCTTATATACTACTGACTGCTGCTTTACACTACTGACTGTATATACTACTGACTGCTGCTTATACACTACTGACTGCTTATACACTACTGACTGCTGCTTATACACTACTGACTGTTGCTTATATACTACTGACTGCTGCTTATACACTACTGACTGCTTATATATACTGACTGCTGCTTATACACTACTGACTGTTGCTTATATACTACTGACTGCTGCTTATACACTACTGACTGCTTATACACTACTGACTGCTGCTTATACACTACTGATGCTTATATACTACTGACTGCTGCTTATACACTATGACTGCTGCTTATACACTACTGACTGCTTATATACTACTGACTGCTGCTTATACATACTGACTGCTGCTTATACACTACTGACTGCTGCTTATACACTACTGACTGCTGCTTATATATACTGATGCTGCTTATACACTACTGACTGCTGCTTATACACTACTGACTGCTTATATACTACTGACTGCTCATACACTACTGACTGCTGCTTATACACTACTGACTGCTGCTATACACTACTGACTGCTGCTTATACATACTGACTGACTGCTTATACACTACTGACTGCTTATACACTACTGACTGCTGCTTATACACTACTGATGCTTATATACTACTGACTGCTGCTTATACACTACTGACTGCTGCTTATACACTACTGATGCTGCTTATACACTACTGACTGCTTATATACTACTGACTGCTGCTTATATACTGACTGCTGCTTATATACTACTGACTGTTGCTTATACACTACTGATGCTTATATACTATGACTGCTGCTTATATACTACTGACTGCTGCTTATACACTACTGACTGCTGCTTATATACTACTGACTGCTGCTTATACACTACTGACTGCTGCTTATATACTACTGACTGCTGCTTATACACTACTGACTGCTGCTTATATACTACTGACTGCTGCTTATACACTACTGACTGCTGCTTATACACTACTGACTGCTGCTTATACACTACTGACTGCTGCTTATACACTGCTGCTTATACACTACTGACTGCTG
Source organism: Trematomus loennbergii (assembly GCA_012861695.1). NCBI lineage: Eukaryota > Metazoa > Chordata > Actinopteri > Perciformes > Nototheniidae > Trematomus > Trematomus loennbergii. The sequence goes on along the minus strand of JAAOOA010001498.1, from coordinate 57,397 downwards.
CTTATATACTACTGACTGCTGCTTATACACTACTGACTGCTGCTTATATACTACTGACTGCTGCTTATATACTACTGACTGCTGCTTATACACTACTGACTGCTGCTTATACACTACTGACTGCTGCTTATACACTACTGACTGCTGCTTATATACTACTGACTGCTGCTTATATACTACTGACTGCTGCTTATATACTACTGACTGCTGTATATACTACTGACTGCTGCTTATACACTACTGACTGCGCTTATACACTACTGACTGCTGCTTATATACTACTGACTGCTGCTTATATACTACTGATGCTGCTTATACACTGCTGCTTATACACTACTGACTGCTGCTTATACACTACTGACTGCTGCTTATATACTACTGACTGCTGCTTATATACTACTGACTGCTGCTTATACACTGCTGCTTATACACTACTGACTGCTGCTTATACACTGCTGCTTATACACTACTGACTGCTGCTTATACACTACTGACTGCTGCTTATATACTACTGACTGCTGCTTATATACTACTGACTGCTGCTTATATACTACTGACTGCTGCTTATACACTACTGACTGCTGCTTATATACTACTGACTGCTGCTTATACACTACTGACTGCTTATATACTACTGACTGCTGCTTATACACTAGACTGCTTATACACTACTGACTGCTGCTTATACACTACTGACTGCTGCTTATACACTACTGACTGTTGCTTATATACTACTGACTGCTGCTTATACACTACTGACTGCTTATATACTACTGACTGCTGCTTATACACTACTGACTGTTGCTTTATACTACTGACTGCTGCTTATACACTACTGACTGCTTATACACTACTGACTGCTGCTTATACACTACTGACTGCTTATATACTACTGACTGCTGCTTATACACTACTGACTGCTGCTTATACACTACTGACTGCTTATATACTACTGACTGCTGCTTATACACTACTGACTGCTGCTTATACACTACTGACTGCTGCTTATACACTACTGACTGCTGCTTATTACTACTGACTGCTGCTTATACACTACTGACTGCTGCTTATACACTACTGACTGACTGCTTATACACTACTGACTGCTTATACACTACTGACTGCTGCTTATACACTACTGACTGCTTATATACTACTGACTGCTGCTTATACACTACTGACTGCTGCTTATTACACTACTGACTGCTGCTTATACACTAACTGACTGCTTATATACTACTGACTGCTTATATACTACTGACTGTGCTTATATACTACTGACGTTTGCTTATACACTACTGACTGCTTATTATACTACTGACTGCTGCTTATATACTACTGACTGCTGCTTATACACTACTGACTGCTGCTTATATACTACTGACTGCTGCTTTACACTACTGACTGCTGCTTATATACTACTGACTGCTGCTTATATACTGACTGCTGCTTATATACTACTGACTGCTGCTTATACACTACTGACTGCTGCTTATACATACTGGACTGCTGCTTATACACTACTGACTGCTGCTTATACACTGCTGCTTATACACTACTGACTGCTGCTTATACACTGACTGCTCTATACACTACTGACTGCTGCTTATATATACTGACTGCTGATATATACTACTGACTGCTGCTTGTATACTACTGACTGCTGCTTATACACTACTGACTGCTGCTTATACACTACTGACTGCTGCTTTATACTACTGACTGCTGCTTATATACTACTGACTGCTGCTTATATACTACTGACTGCTGCTTATATACTACTGACTGCTGCTTATATACTACTGACTGCTGCTTATACACTACTGATGCTGCTTATACACTACTGACTGTGCTTATATACTACTGACTGCTGCTTATATACTACTGACTGTGCTTATACACTACTGACTGTGCTTATTACTACTGACTGCTGCTTATATACTACTGACTGCTGCTTATATACTACTGACTGCTGCTTATACACTGCTGCTTATACACTACTGACTGCTGCTTATACACTACTGAACTGCTGCTTATATACTACTGACTGCTGCTTATATACTCTGCTGCTGCTTATACACTGCTGCTTATACACTACTGACTGCTGCTTATACACTGCTGCTATACACTACTGACTGCTGCTTATACACTACTGACTGCTGCTTATACTACTGACTGCTGCTTATATACTACTGACTGCTGCTTATACACTGCTGCTTATACACTACTGACTGCTGCTTATACACTGCTGCTTATACACTACTGACTGCTGCTTATACACTACTGACTGCTGCTTATACACTACTGACTGCTGCTTATACACTACTGACTGCTTATACACTACTGACTGCTGCTTATACACTACTGACTGCTGCTTATATACTACTGACTGCTGCTTATACACTACTGACTGCTGCTTATATACTACTGACTGCTGCTTATACACTACTGACTGCTGCTTATACACTACTGACTGCTGCTTATACACTACTGACTGCTGCTTATATACTACTGACTGCTGCTTATATACTACTGACTGCTGCTTATATACTACTGCTTATACACTACTGACTGCTGCTTATACCCTACTAGCTGCTTATATACTACTGACTGCTGCTTATACACTGACTGCTTATATACTACTGACTGCTGCTTTACACTACTGACTGCTGCTTATATACTATGACTGGCTGCTTATATACTACTGACTGCTGCTTATACACTACTGACTGCTTATATACTACTGCTGCTGCTTATACACTACTGACTGCTGCTTATACACTACTGACTGCTGCTTATACCTACTGACTGTGCTTATATACTACTGACTGCTGCTTATACACTTCTGCTGACTGCTGCATATACTACTGACTGCTGCTTATACACTACTGACTGCTGCTTATACACTACTGACTGCTTATACACTACTGACTGCTGCTTATATACTACTGACTGCTGCTTATATACTACTGACTGCTGCTTATATACTACTGCTTATACACTACTGACTGCTGCTTATATACTACTGACTGCTGCTTATATACTACTGACTGCTGCTTATACACTACTGACTGCTGCTTATATACTACTGACTGCTGCTTATACACTACTGACTGCTTATATACTACTGACTGCTGCTTATACACTACTGACTGCTTATATACTACTGACTGCTGCTTATACACTACTGACTGCTGCTTATATACTACTGACTGCTGCTTATACACTACTGACTGCTTATATACTACTGACTGCTGCTTATACACTACTGACTGCTTATATACTACTGACTGCTGCTTATACACTACTGACTGCTGCTTATACACTACTGACTGCTTATATACTACTGACTGCTGCTTATACACTACTGACTGTTGCTTATACACTACTGACTGCTGCTTATACACTACTGACTGCTTATATACTGACTGCTGCTTATACACTACTGACTGTTGCTTATATACTACTGACTGCTGCTATACACTACTGACTGCTTATACACTACTGACTGCTGCTTATACACTACTGACTGCTTATATACTACTGACTGCTGCTTATACACTACTGACTGCTGCTTATACACTACTGACTGCTTATATACTACTGACTGCTGCTTATACACTACTGACTGCTGCTTATACACTACTGACTGCTGCTTATACACTACTGACTGCTGCTTATATACTACTGACTGCTGCTTATACACTACTGACTGCTGCTTATACACTACTGACTGCTGCTTATACACTACTGACTGACTGCTTATACACTACTGACTGCTTATACACTACTGACTGCTGCTTATACACTACTGACTGCTTATATACTACTGACTGCTGCTTATACACTACTGACTGCTGCTTATACACTACTGACTGCTGCTTATACACTACTGACTGCTTATATACTACTGACTGCTGCTTATATACTACTGACTGCTGCTTATATACTACTGACTGTTGCTTATACACTACTGACTGCTTATATACTACTGACTGCTGCTTATATACTACTGACTGCTGCTTATACACTACTGACTGCTGCTTATATACTACTGACTGCTGCTTATACACTACTGACTGCTGCTTATATACTACTGACTGCTTATACACTACTGACTGCTGCTTATATACTACTGACTGCTGCTTATACACTACTGACTGCTGCTTATACACTACTGACTGCTGCTTATACACTACTGACTGCTGCTTATACACTACTGACTGCTGCTTATATACTACTGACTGCTGCTTATACACTACTGACTGCTGCTTATACACTACTGACTGCTGCTTATACACTACTGACTGCTGCTTATACTACTGACTGCTGCTTATACACTACTGACTGCTGCTTATACACTACTGACTGCTGCTTATATACTACTGACTGCTGCTTATACACTACTGACTGCTGCTTATACACTACTGACTGCTGCTTATACACTACTGACTGCTGCTATATACTACTGACTGCTGCTTATACACTACTGACTGCTGCTTATACACTACTGACTGCTTATATACTACTGACTGCTGCTTATATACTACTGACTGCTGCTTATATACTACTGACTGCTGCTTATATACTACTGACTGCTTATACACTACTGACTGCTGCTTATACACTACTGACTGCTGCTTATACACTACTGACTGCTGCTTATACACTACTGACTGCTGCTTATATACTACTGACTGCTTATACACTACTGACTGCTGCTTATACACTACTGACTGCTGCTTATACACTACTGACTGCTGCTTATACACTACTGACTGCTGCTTATACACTACTGACTGCTGCTTATATACTACTGACTGCTGCTTATACACTACTGACTGCTGCTTATATACTACTGACTGCTGCTTATACACTACTGACTGCTGCTTATACACTACTGACTGCTGCTTATACACTACTGACTGCTGCTTATATACTACTGACTGCTGCTTATACACTACTAACTGCTGCTTATACACTACTGACTGCTGCTATATACTACTGACTGCTGCTTAATACTACTGACTGCTGCTTATACACTATTGACTGCTGCTTATACACTACTGACTGCTGCTTATATACTACTGACTGCTGCTGCTTATATACTACTGACTGCTGCTTATACACTACTGACTGCTGCTTATACACTACTGACTGCTGCTTATACACTACTGACTGCTGCTTATACACTACTGACTGCTGCTTATACACTACTGACTGCTGCTTATACACTACTGACTGCTGCTTATATACTACTGACTGCTGCTTAAACACTACTGACTGCTGCTTATATACTACTGACTGCTTATACACTACTGACTGCTTATACACTACTGACTGCTGCTTATATACTACTGACTGCTGCTTAAACACTAGACTGCTGCTTATACACTACTGACTGCTGCTTATACACTACTGACTGCTGCTTATATACTACTGACTGCTTATACACTACTGACTGCTTATACACTACTGACTGCTGCTTATACACTACTGACTGCTGCTTATACACTACTGACTGCTTATACACTACTGACTGCTGCTTATATACTACTGACTGCTGCTTATACACTACTGACTGCTTCATTCAATCAATGTTTATTTATATAGCCCAATATCACAAATGTTACATTTGTCTCAGTGGACTTCACAGTTTGTACAGAATATCAGTATGACAATAAGACACCCTCTGTCCTTAAACCCTCACATCGTACAAGGAAAAACTTCCGGAGAAAACCCAAAGTTTAAAGGGAAAAATGCTTATATTACATTACATTATATGGCACGCTGCTGCTGCTTCCTGCTTACAGGCAGAAACTTAAACGGGACAGACCGGTAACAGTACAGCGATGGAGTGAGAGTCAGATTCAGCTCTGCAGGATTGCTTTGCATCTACGGATTGGAGTGTGTTTGAGGACAATAAAATCAACACACACACGGATACGGTCATCTGCTACATTGGGAAATGCATCGATGATGAAGGTTTCTGTATACGAACATTCTCAAATCAAAAGCCCTGGATAAACAGCGAGGTGCGTACCAAGCTGAAAGCGCGCACTATCGCACACAGAGCTGGAGATTTGGAGGAGTTCAGGAATTCTAGGTATGAACTCCGGAGAGCTATCAGCAGTGCAAAGAGACAATACAAAGACAAGGTGTGTGTGTGTGTGTGTGTGTGTGTATGTGTGTGTGTGTGTGTGTGTGTGTGTGTGTGTATGTGTGTGTGTGTGTGTGTGTGTGTGTGTGTGTGTGTGTGTGTGTGGTGTGTGTGTGTGTGTGTGTGTGTGTGTGTGTGTGTGTGTGTGTGTGTGTGTGTGTTTGTGTGTGAGTAGTGTTACCAATCCCGCTTCAATCTCATTAGTATGCATAAAAAAGTGACAGGTCACACCTTCTAAGTCACGCCCCCTAATTATGTTAATGACCCCCTTTGATATGCTAATGAGCCCCTTTGTTCGAGGTGTTATCGCGTACAGGTGTTACATCCTCCCCTGTAGCCCCCACCCCCTCAGCCCACCCCCCCTCCCCTCACATACAGGTGTTACATCCTCACCGGTAGCCCCCACCCTTCTCAGCCCCCACCCTTCTCAGCCCCCACCCCGCTCAGCCCCCACCCTCTCAACCCACCCCCTCCTTACAGCAGGTTTCACCCCCCCCCCTGTCGCCCCCACCCCCCTCCTCAGCCCCCACCCCTCTCAACCCCCTCCTCCTCCCCCCTCCTGTCCGGTCGGCATGTTCGTTACAGTTTAAATCTTCCGGGGCAAAATTAGAAAAGTGCCGGTTAAAGGTCTTCTATGTTATTTAATGAGCTTTGAAACAAACTGATATGATTCAATATTAAACCAACTGCTCTCCCCCCCCCCCCCCCCCCTCCTGACAACACGCCAGTATCAACGTCGCGGGTCCAATAATGAGTGACTCGACAGTAAAACTAAAACATATCTACAACTAGTTTAGGTAGTTTGAGAGGTATTTAAAATAGCTACCTGTGATATCTGAAGAGTGTGTTTTGTTCCGCTCAACGCATGCAGAGATGCATGTCGAATAGTCCGCAGCACCGGATCTCCCCCCCCCCCCCCCCCCCCCCCGTCAGCAACAGCGGGTCTCCCCCGTCACGTTACTAGCGTTTATGTCCATGCGCAATCAGCCCATACAGGACATCTTTTGTCGGTCACACACTATTCTTGTATGTCACATAAGAGGTGCAATTGATGCGGTATTGCGCTAAAGGGGATATCATTCTGGCCGGAGAGATTTCCCTCCACACACACACACACACACACACACACCACACACACACACACACACACACACACACACACACATACCCGTATTCCCCTCCTACCCAGCCTTTTTTTTAATAAGAGTTGGGTTAATAACTAAGGAGGCTCTCTTGAAGTGTACGGATGGTGAACTAATGTTTAATTACTATACTAACTATAAGGGCCTCTCTTATTGAAAGGAGGGTAATCTGGTAATAAAATGCACCAAAGTCTCTCTGTAGAGGTTAACAATAGTTTAAAGATCTTATTGACCCTGGGGTATTTTGGTTTTTTCTTTATGTTTAATTACATCACCCATTAATAAAATAATCCTTATATGAAGTTATATGAGATTAGAAATAGCTGCAAGTATGGAGGAAAGAGAAGATTTTTTTATTTTTTTAAATGTGCTCACCACAGTGGTTAGCTGTAAAAAACACTTAAGAATGCACAGACCTGAAGGTGTGACCCAGGATGGCTCCATCCATTTCCCCCCCCCACACACACACACACACACACACACACACACACACACACACACACACACACACACACGCACACACACACGCACACACACACACACACACACACACACGCACACACACACACACACACACACACACACACACACACACACACACACACACACACACACACACGCACACACACACACGCACACACACACACACACACACACACACGCACACACACACACACACACACACACACACACACACACACACACACACACACACAGACCATCTTTTTTAAATATGAGTGGGGTTAATAACTAAGATTGTTCTTTTGAATTGTATGGATGGTGAACTAATGTTTAATTACTATACTAACTATAAGGGCCTCCCTTATTGAAAGGAGGGGTAATCTGGTATTAAATGTAACAAAGTCTCTCTGAAGAGGTTAACACTAGTTTAAAGATCTTAATGACCCTGGGGCATTTGGTTTTTTTCTTTATGTTTAATTACATCACCCCTTAATAAAATAATCCTTATATGAAGTTATATGAGATTAGAAATAGCTGTAGGTTTAGAGGAAAGAGAAGATTTTTTATTTTTTTAAAAGTCCTGCTATTCGTTTTGAATCGGCTCCATAAAGTCTGATCAACACCGAGGTTAGCTGTAAAAAAACACTTAAGAATGCACAGACGTGAGAGTTTTAAGAAATCTCTGACAGACAAGACATGTTAAACTGCCAGTATCATTTCCGATTGGTTCCCCACTTTTCTGGGGCCTATTGACATGCTTATTAGCAATACAGCTATTTAAGATGAGTACATTTTCACTAGAGCAGATCCTCGTGACCTTATGGAGAGGATGAGACCTGATTCGGATCTGATATGGAAAAAACACTGGTAAGTACTTTTTATATTTTATAACATCATGTAATTATCCAATCATTAATTTTGGGGGTGAAGACATGGTCTGGTTTTTAGGTTTTAAGGGCTAGGCATGTGTTTGGTTTTTAACTAAGGTTATAATAAGTCTCCAGGAAATGCAATGTAAGTCAATGTAGTGTGTGTGTGTGGTGTGTGTGTGTGTGGTGTGTGTGTGTGTGTGTGTGTGTGTGTGTGTGTGTGTGTGTGTGTGTGTGTGTGTGTGTGTGTGTGTGTGTGTGTGTGTGTGTGTGTGTGTGTGTGTGTGTGTGTGTGTGTGTGTGTGTGTGTGTTGTGGTGTGTGTGTGTGTGTGTGTGTGTGTGTGTGTGTGTGTGTGTGTGTGTGTGTGTGTTGTGTGTGTGTGTGTGTGTGTGTGTGTGTGTGTGTGTGTGTGGTAACTTCTCAATTTTACTTTTTTGTATGCTGCTGCAACGCAAAAATGTCCCAAATTGGGATCAATAAAGTAGCTCTTATCTTATCTTATCTTATCTTATCTTATAAAGGTATTCTGGTTTAGTTTGCATCTAAATAACTGATTCCCTGTCGGTAGTGTAGCCTAAGAGCTTGTCTTCAGTGTTGATAACAGGTATTTAGAGGACTTACTGCAGTCCGCTGGCTCCACTGTGTGTCCGCAGTCTGAACAGCAGCTCCTGAAACAGCATTAGATGAACTACCACTAGGGGGCGCCATTTGTTTTGTTATTGTCACATGTGCTCCGACATGAACCAGAGAAGGAGACCGGAAACAGTTTCAGAGTTACAGCATCATCGCCATAGAGTGGCGAAGTCACGCCCATCTACTTCCGCCCCATGGGACGTTATTTCGGAAAAATAATGTATTGAAGTCAATGGAGAGAGAAAACGTATCTTTCGATCCCGTTTGAATTGTGCCATGAATTACACATATGATGTTTGTCAATCTTAAAAAATCATTTCCATGTAAAAAAAGTCACAGTTTGTCGTAAAACTGTTGAAATATAAAACTATGAAAAATACGCAACTAGAAAGACTACAAATCCCATTGCGTAAGTGATGTCACAATTGTTTTCCTCCACTAAGAGATAGCTAAGATCAGCGCCATATAGATAGAATCTATCTATATGGCGCTGGCTAAGATAAGATAACTTTAACAAGATACCTGTACGCTTAGTACCAGGTTGTTATCATACCAGCAATGGGTCTTGCTCGTTCTTTCGCTTCCCGTCTGATGAAAGGACCAGGAGTGTCTGGATCAAGCTAGCTAGTAGCTAGCACGTTAGTTAGCATTACAGCCTTGTCATTTTTATTAGCCTTAACATGAAGTAACATTAAGTAACCCAAAATGTTAAACAGTAAGAGTAGTAGTCATATTTGTGAACCCTTTGAAGAGTACTGTCACACCGGTGTGATCATTCTATAATACACAATTTAAGCCCGGGGGAGAAATGCTAACGCTAACGCTAGCGATCTTCTCTACTTCATGCTATCTGCACAAATGGTTGACATTAAACATTAAAAAGACCAGGCAGTTCAGAGAGAATAAAAGGAAGGCAGGCAGGCAGCTTTGCATGACTTTCTTCAGGACGTGTTTCATTGTGGTGATAGTGAGGGTAGTCAATCGTTTTGTTGACAAGACGGTAGTGATGGCCATCTTGGTGACGTGTGTTGTTCTGTGAGACCAGAGATGTAGTTCATTGAGCGTTTCACACAAACAAATGTGTTACTTTACAGTTTTACGACACATTTTTTTTTTTTTGACTTGCAAAATTATCTTTTAAATTGACAAACATCATATGTGTAATTTGTGGCACAATTCAAACGGGATCGAAAGATAATCTTTCTCTCTCCATTGACTTCAATACATACTTTTTCCGAAATAAGGTCCCATGGAGGTCCACCGGAAGGGGAGGGACTTCGCCACTCTATGTTGGTGCAGAGTGAAAAATAAATAAATAAAATACATTAAACAGGAGACAAGGCACTACTGCGGACTCTTATTTTGAAAACCCAGACCGGAAGTGTTGCTGTGTTTAGTTGTTATCTTGTCTGTCAACCTATGCTGTCAACAGACACCGAGCTGTCAGTGAGCTCCGTCTGTTTCTCCGTCTCTGACCGCAGAAATGACACAGACTTCCACACTTTCATCAGTTAAAAACACCCTTTAAGTATTAAGCTGCTTTTTATCGGACTTTGTTTTTTAGAGTTGTTGTAGCAAAACACCTAGGTGGTGGCTGAGAGCCCCCCCCTCCGCTACGCGCCGTTCGTTAGATGAGGCTGATCTCTATTTAATAAAGAAAGGAATTGAAAACACCGGAATTAAAAGTTATAACAATTATCTGAGTTTACTGGTAGGAAACAAAACACATATACAAGTTTTACAGAGTACTCCGGACTTCAGGTTTCTACTGGGGTGCGGATACAGGTATCGGGACCAGCCAGCCAGCAAATAAGAAACATTTGACATGCAAAAACAACAGTATTCATATTCATATTTTGGGGCGGAGATGGGTTGACTTCTTCCTTCCCATTTTACTCCGAAGCGAATTAGAGAGTCCGTGGGGAGGAGCTGTGTGATCTGCTCGCCCCCAGGTGTTTCTACTGGTTGGATTCACTTCTGGTCGGGTCCAATACAGCGAATCAGAGTTCTGACCAGAACGTGAGATTCTGAAGTTCAACAGGGGCAAAGTCAATCTTATCTCTGCCCCGATATCCACTCCCTTACTTTCCCATGGGATCTTTCACATAAACTATTCCTTCTCAGACAATTAAACATTGTGCACAAATATAATGATGCCCAGAAAGAACCTTGAAAAAAATATGTGTGTGTGTGCTAGTGGAAGGAGGTGTATGTGTGTGTAACAGGATCTCTGGGTCAGTGAGTTGTAAGTGAGAAATACAATATCTATATATGTGATTACTTAAAACAGTTCAAACAATACATGTTCACTAAAATACAATTCAAAATAATACATGTTTACTTCAATACAGTTTAGAACCATATCTGTTTACTTCAATCCCTCTTTTGATCTCACCTCACGAGATCAACATATAGCATTTGGAACATAACCACTGTCATTCTTTTCTACTGTGTCTGTCCCAACATTTATATAAATCCATCAGAAGCTGGGATTTAGAGCACTTTAAACCTTTAGGAACAGTCCACTACAACAACTTCTTATGACAGTAGAGGGAGAATAAAATATGTTTAAAAAGTACGTCCTTGTCAGCTGAGTCATCGTACTCTTCTCCTCCGACGCATAAGCCAACAAGGACATTTGGTACGAAAGGGAAAGGGCAACTTTACCCTCAATGGTGGAACTGATGAGTCTAACACACAATGAGCGGATACAAGGCACACAACAACAACCACATGTCACCAAAATGGCAATAAAAGTAGCCACAGAAATTAGAAAAGACATTATTAAACTTTTCCCTCTTTTGGTAACACATAGTTCTGTAGAATAAAAAATACAAATCCCTTAAATTATGGGATATAAAAATAAAGTTGAAAGTTCCTAAAAAATGGATTGTTCAACAAAGTTCCACACCGGCTATATCAACCTGTTTCAGCGGGAAATGGAGTTCCCTGTGCCGTCTTGGTTTGCCGTGTCTTTGTCCCCCCAGCCCGCTGACGGCGGCTTCTGAGCTGCCTTCTAGAGAGATGTGTCCGGATTGTCCTCCCCCGGCCCGCTGATGGCGGCCTCCGGGTCGATGCTGGAGAGATGTCCCGATCCTCCTCCTCCGGCCCGCTGATGGCGGCTTCCGGGTCGACTGCTGGAGAGATGTCCTCCCGATCCTCCTCCTCCGGTCCGCTGATGGCGGCTCCTGGGTCGACTGCCTTGACGAGGGCCAGATCTGTCCTGATGTCGTCTAGGGTCCTCGCAGGTGTTTTCCCGACCGCACACTGGCTCCAGTGGTACCAGTTGTCTCCCTTTCCATCTAGGCGGACGGCATGGGAGGTCCTTTGGGTCACTCGGTAGGGGCCGGAAAACCTGGGGTTGAGCCACTTAGGCCTGATGACTTTCAGCCAGACGAACTCTGCTGTGTTGGCCTCGTGTTTCTCGGGTCCCCCTTTGGCGTCAGCAACCTGTGTGGAGAAGTCTCATACCAAGCCCTTAAGTTGCTGGAAATATGGTTTTGAACTCATCTCTTCTACTTCTTTAGTGTTTATTGGCGGTTGGCAAACCAACTTGTAGGTGCATTACCGCCACCAACTAGACTGGAGTGTGGACAAGAGACTATGCAGAAAACAATAAACAAAAAAAAAAATAAAACAAAACAAAACAAAAAAAAAAAAACAACTAGATTATTTTAAATTATCAATTTCTCTTAAAAACGTAATAATCTCACATACATATTGCCTGATCTACATCCCCCCTTTTTCTGAATAGAATGCCGTTGACGGTGTTCTCATTTTCAGAAATATCGAGCCTTATATATCAGTTATATATATATATTATTATTATATATTATATTATTATTACTTATATATCAGTCATTAAATGTCAGCCTTCTTCCGGTCCCCCAGTTTGATCCCACTAACAATCAATCTCTCTGTCTGCCCCCACTGTTCTAGTAGACTCCCTGGTACTGGGACACCTATTTGTTCTTCTCGTTCAAATTCTAAAAATAATATAATATACAATATGTCCAGCAGATGGAGCCAAACCTTAATTTATCATTAGTCTCTGTTTGTTTTGTGCCACACCCTATTGGCCACCAGATGGTAGCACCTGACCAGTTGCTCGCGGAAGCTTCCGGAAATTGGAACGCTTATATAATTTGTTCAAAATCTCCTTCCATGATTGACCTCGTTTATATTATCTGACTATGTTGATATGTGTTCGTTTGTATTTATTTAATATACTGGACAATTCTTGTCTTTACTCTTAACGTCCTTATTGTATTTATTTGAACGCCCTGTCTTTAATTCTAAATTTCCAGTGTGTAATAGTTCAGAATATTGTAACACTCCCTGTTCGCCACCAGAGGGCAGCAGCTGACCACGAATGAGCCTCTCCTCTCTGGCTGAGACTGCAGTCTTGTCTCCACTCAACTGTACTTCTATGCTTTTCTCTCAATTATTACACAGATTTGACTTAAAAAATCACACAGAGTCTATTCCCTTATACAGACTTTGTACTATCTGAATTATATCTCTGTGTACTACTTATTAGTATGTAGTATGTACTGTGTACAGAGTGGTGTTCTTAAATTATGTTTTCAGTTTTACACACATTTTATCCCCATACAGTCAGGCAGATTTTTATTGTGCGATGTATATTTCAACAGATAGCGTAACTTCCTGAAGCAAGCTTCTACAACCCCCTTACGGCGATTGCGGCTTCAGGCAAGGAGTCGGAACCCAGTCAACAAAATCTCTTTATCGTCACGTTTAATGAGCCTGATTAACCCCACAGCAAGAGTTGTGATGAGATTCGGTCGTTCCAAATAATTAGTTGGAGGTCGCGTCTCTCTCCTCTTGTATCACCCACTATATAACAATTACAGCAATTTTATACATTTAAAGCACTACGAGGGTAACCGTATTAATCAATCTTATCATGACCTACGGGGAATTTAACCCTTCTGTTTTTTACGCCCCGCAGCCTTCAATTAAAGCACTACAAGCCAACCGTATTAATCAATCTTATCATGACCTACAGGGAATTTAACCCATCTGTTTTTACAAACTTGCAGTCTTCGTTTAAAGCACTACAAGCCAACCGTCTTAATCAATCTTATCATGACCTACGGGGAATTTAACCCATCTGTTTTTTACAAACTTGCAGTCTTCGTTTTTAGTGAGTTAAGGCACAGGACTTATCTACCCGCCTCTTACAAACACTTTGTGCCTTAGGTACAGGAATGCCCTACCTGACTCTAAGCACTATCCCACTATCCCAACTAGAATATGTATTGTATTTCCTACCGTGACTAAGAACACTGAGAACGCCGCTGACAACTCTACATTTTTTAGTATAATCAATCACAGATTTTTGATAGTCAAAACAGGTGTCTGCTCACCTTTTGTATATAGCGCGCTTGGTTTAGTTGTCAACGGTATCTCGGTGTCCTCCCCTGGACTGGATTCCGTCCGCTGGCTGTCGGTGTTCCTTTCTAGAGATCAGCACTCATCACGTCGCAGGTCATCATTTGTTGTAGCAAAACACCTAGGTGGTGGCTGAGAGCCCCCCCTCCGCTACGCGCCGTTCGTTAGATGAGGCTGATCTCTATTTAATAAAGAAAGGAATTGAAAACACCGGAATTAAAAGTTATAACAATTATCTGAGTTTACTGGTAGGAAACAAAACACGTATACAAGTTTTACAGAGTACTCCGGACTTCAGGTTTCTACTGGGGTGCGGATACAGGTATCGGGACCAGCCAGCCAGCAAACAAGAAACATTTTACATGCAAAAACAACAGTATTCATATTCATATGTTGGGGCGGAGATGGGTTGAGTTCTTCCTTCCCATTTTACTCCGAAGCGAATTAGAGAGTCCGTGGGGAGGAGCTGTGTGATCTGCTCGCTCCCCCAGGTGTTTCTACTGGTTGGATTCACTTCTGGTTGGGTCCAATACAGCGAATCAGAGTTCTGACCAGAACGTGAAATTCTGAAGTTCAACAGGGGCAAAGTCAATCTTATCTCTGCCCCGATATCCACTCCCTTACTTTCCCATGGGATCTTTCACATAAACTATTCCTTCTCAGACAATTAAACATTGTGCACAAATATAATGATGCCCAGAAAGAACCTTGAAAAGAATATGTGTATGTGTGCTTGTGGAAGGAGGTGTATGTGTGTGTAACAGGATCTCTGGGTCAGTGAGTTGTAATTGAGAAATACAATATCTATATATGTGATTACTTAAAACAGTTCAAACAATACATGTTCACTAAAATACAATTCAAAATAATACATGTTTACTTCAATACAGTTTAGAACCATATCTGTTTACTTCAGAGTTGAACCATGTTTCTGTGAGCGGAGTTCGGTGCTGATGAGGCCGAAAGAGGAGCACCTTTTCCGGACAGATTCTGACTGTCACCCCGCTGAATGCTGCTGGTTCTTTATTTGTGTTTTTAAACTGAGAAATCCTTCACAACACACAGAGGTAAGTAGATTACACAGTAGTTTATCATATGTCTAATGTTTACACGTGTTCACTGTGCTTTTTACGTTTAAATATCTAGTTTTAATGTGGGTTTTAAGTGATGCTTTTGTCAGTTAACAACCTGCTGTTGTGATGGATAACAGTTACTGTAGCTAAGTATGCTAAGCTAATAAAGTTAGCCACATTCACAATTAGCCAGAGGTGTAAAGTAACTATGTAAACATGTACTGAAGTACAATTTTGAGGTACTTGTACTTTACTTGAGCATTTCAGTTGTGTGTTACTGTGTACCTCTCCTCCACTACAGTTCATAGGTATATGGTGTACTTTTCCTCCACTACATGTATTTAATACCTTTAGTTACTTCACAAAGTCATTCAAACTAGCTGCACCTTTACCAGCTTTGAGAACACTTTCATGATCAATCATTATAAAACATATCATATATATTATTCTGAAATGGACCAATCTGCACAATGACTACTTTTACTGTCGCTACTTTCACTATATTTTGATGATAATACTTTTCTACTTTTACTTTAGGAACATTTTGAATGCAGGACTTTTACTGTAACAGAGTATTCCTACACTCTGGTACTTCTACTTTTACTCAAGTACAAGATCTGAGTACTTCTACTTTTACTCAAGTACAAGATCTTAGTACTTCTTTTTACTACAAGATCTGAGTACTTCTACTTTTACTCAAGTACAAGATCTGAGTACTTCTACTTTACACAAGTACAAGATCTGAGTACTTCTACTTTACACAAGTACAATATCTGAGTACTTCTACTTTTACTACAAGATCTGAGTACTTTTACTTTTACTCGAGTACAAGATCTGAGTACTTCTACTTTTACTACAAGATCTGAGTACTTCTACTTTTACTCAAACAAGATCTGAGTACTTCTACTTTTACTACAAGATCTGAGTACTTCTACTTTTACTCAATTACCAGATCTGAGTACTTTTACTCGAGTACAAGATCTGAGTACTTCTACTTTTACTCAAGAACAAGATCTGAGTACTTTTACTACAAGATCTGTTACTCAAGTACAACATCTGAGTACTTCTACTTTTACAACAAGATCTGAGTACTTATACTTTTACTCAAGTACAAGATCTGAGTACTTCTACTCATTTTGATGTTTAAAACGTTTATCTTCCAGTTGTACTACAAAGAGACAGTATTAACAGTAAGTGTGTAAGATATAAACAGACTTCAGTAGTTTGTGTTTCCTCTTTCTCAAAGAGCCAGAGTAATCTGTCTAACGATGAGTTCTCTGGAAGTTTTTCCTTGTACGATGTGAGGGTCTAAGGACAGAGGGGGTCGTTTTTCTCATACTGATATTCTGAACAAACTGTGCTGTTGTATTTGTTGTAAAGTGTCTTTATTGTAAAGTATTTTATTATATGTACAGCACTTTGGCTCGACCAAAAATCGTTTTAAAAATGTGCTATATAAATAAAACTTGATTTGATTTGATTTGATTTGATTCCTCTCTAATATCCCAATGTAGTGATGGGAATTATGGCTCTTTGAAGGGAGCCGGATGTTATGGCTCCGTTCCTTTCAAAGAGCCGTTCAACATAGCCGTTTTTTTAAAGGGGGCGGGTTTACTAGGTTTATCTGCAAAATAATCACCAGGATAATGATTGACTGTATTGCCAGACCTAATGTCAATAATCTGCATTGTAAACATGACACAAGGTGGCGCCATATCCATGTCATCATGTCAGTGAATGTATTACTTTGAATTTACCCTCTGTACGTGTTAAGTAAATAAAGTTGCCTTGCCTTGAATGAAATTCACGCAACTCTTAATATCTTAACACTTTTTATTGGCAATATAAAAAAACAAGTATAATAAACCTTTGTACAAAACAGATTTTAGTGCAAATCGAACAACAACACCAAAAATATTTAGGAATAAAAAGGAAAACTACTTCAGAATAATATTTAAAGTATTATAAAAACAGAGTAAAAGCTGCTTTGTCAAAAACAGGAGATGAGCTGCTCCTGGCCTGCTTGCTGCTTGAGAAGCACTGGCGCCTTTACAAATGGTGCGCTTTATCACTGCCTGGGTTTTGGTTGAAGTGCATCCAAATGCTACTGCGTTTTTGCGTTTGGCTCATTTTCCATCCGAAAAACCCGTCGTCTACCTGTCCTGTTCCACTTGGTATGACTTCTCTCTCTCGCGTATTCCATTAAGACCAACCCCACCTCACTCCTCGTGCTGAAACCTACCAAACAGAGTAGGGGCGGGTCTTCACAGAATACGTTTGGGGAACAAAATCAAGCTTTTTAAAAGGCGAGTGGATTTTGGCAGACAGTGAGTGCGGACCAACGATTGAACGATAAAAAGAACGGCTCTCACGAAGTACGACTCGGTTCCCCTCGTTCGTACCAAAGAGCCGCTCAAAAGAATCGGCTCGTTCGCGACCGACACATCACTATCCTAATGTGCTTTTCAAAAACTACATTTATTTTGGAAGTAGTTGTTGATATTTCAGTCTAAACAAGAAGAAGAACATTGTAAAGAAATATTATTTGAATAAAGTAGATAAATGTACTTACAAAACAATGGAAATTGGTTTGTTATCAGTCAATTATAACTCTTTAGTAATATCTACATTTTCCAACAAGCCAGCAGTTAGGGATCAGATCCCTTGTTGCAACATCTCTACATTTTGGAATTTCTTTGCGGCAAAAATCCTGTTACACAAGAAATATTTACAATTCAGTACATTAAGCTGTGAAATACTTAACAAAATCTTTACATTTGAGCCATTCAGATTAATAAAAACTAGGCTGAAAAGTCATCGCCTCATTCTTGGAGAGGTCCACCCTGAGACATGTATTTAATAAATCCACATTACCCTGTGGACATAGAAATGTGATTGTCAAAAAACTGAAGTATCATCATTCAAAAGCAACGCCTGCTGTGTTTATCTGGATTTGTTGACCGTGCTGTACAATGCAGCTGGATCCTCTCCAGAGTCCTGCCCTCTGGTCCTGAGAGATACATGATGAGATTTTTAGTGGTAATAATAATGCAGAGGGAATTAAATGATATGTGAACAATGTTCCTGTGTGAGGATCTGCTCACCTCGGGGCAGCACTGCTGAACTTGATGGCTGCGTACTCCGGGACTTCCTGCTGCTCCGTGTGTCTGAGGGGCTCAGCTGCTCTCATGTTGGAGTAAAGAGGGTCTGCCCGGTTGTTGGAGAAGTGAACGCTGGCATACTGAAGGTCATCCTGCTGCTCCGGCTGATCAGGTACACACAACAGGGAAGAAAACATTTTAAACTACGCATTTTTACATTCATAGATATTTCATTTACAGAGGAATGGACCCAGGACAGAAAAGGCCAAAGCAACAGCAGCTGTGGTGATGATGGAAAACATATCTCTGCTTCATCAACATGCTGCTTTATGACAGAAAAGATTAATGGACAAAAGATAGGAAAACCTCTGGATGTACTTGGAATGTACTCACGTCTAAGAGGAGAGTCAAAGAGATTGTGATAGAAATGAACTTTTTATAGAAGGATGTAAAAAGAGCAGCAAGAGGTCCTTCTCTGTCAGATCAATGTTCTATAAGCACCTAAAGACCACCATCTTTATACATTGAGTGTAACATGTTTCTTTTGTACTAGATTAATTACGTAAGCATCTCCTCTCACCTCTTCCCTGGTGTCCGCTCTCTCTTCAGGCTCAGACGAGTCTCTAGAAGCCCTCTTTCTTCTGGTCAGGAGAGTTTATGAAGAAAAAGAAGATCAAATGTTTGACACCAGACAAACAGACTTTCAATGATTTAACAAACAACGATTAAGATGATCAGATCTGCTCACCTGATCCACAGGAAGACAGAGAGAGAAATGACAGCCAGGAGAACAACAGGGATTGTTATAGCAGCAGCTGGTAGCTTCCATGATCCTGAGAAACAGAGATCAACAGAGAACAGGTAACACAGCGGTGTTTCTCTAATCAAGTCAAAGTCAACTTTATTGTCAATCTCAAAATATGTTTGAACACACAGAACGATCGAAATACTGTTTCCCACGGTCCCAAGGTATAAAATAAAGGATATACAATATATATAAAATATGTATATACATACCTATACCCCTAACTTATTTACATGACTATTTATAGATACACATTAAAATACAAGAACACTCAATAATAAAAAAAACAAATAACCGTTTACTTCAAGTAAGCAGGATATATATAAAAAGAAGATGTGCAAATGAGAGTGCAACATATGGGATTTTTAACAAAGGGATGTAACAAACTAATAATAATTACTCTTATTCTTAAAATCAATGTGGTGTAGGTCTTTGACGTGCCTTTAAAATCGGAGGCGGTCTCCAGGTGCTCCTCCAGCTCAGTGTGCAGGGAGGAAACTAAATCCACCAACCCCTTGAAAAGTGCCAGGGTTGACTGAAGAGTCTCGTCATGCCCACGCAAAGCCAACTCAGAAGCTCCACAAAACTACATTATTTTGGATAATATGTGCCTGTTTTTATCCCCCTCCTCATTGTGTTTCCTCACCTCCTGGCCGGCGTCCAGCTACGTAGCAGTTGCTTACTTAGGGGGATAAAATAATCGCCGCTCTGGTATTAGTTTTGAGGACGCTGATTGGCTACTACAGTTTATGACAGATATGTTCATCTCTTGAATCAGCAATTGGCTAACCTGCTACAGAGACTCCGTGGGGCTCCATCGCCGCAGTACAGAACTTCAGTCATAGTGTAGGAAAAGCATATGTATTGCGCAAATTATTTAAAAAATCATCTTTTACACATATTTCTGGGTGCATTCCATATTTTAAACATACAAATATTGACAATTTATATAATTATTCAGTATTATTATTATTAATAATGTATATGTGTGTGGTTTAGGGAGGGCCCTATCGCCCCCTATGGGCCAGCCGCCACTGTTCATGATAACGTTTGATCGGGGTCCAGTTTCTGCATTTTCGATAAAAATGAATGAACAAATGTAATTGTGGTTAAAAACGTAGTTGAAATTACGAGAAATAAGTGAAAAAAATAAGTAGAAGTGCCATCTAATGTCCCAATAAATGGTAAATACTTTACAAAAATATAAAGGCTTTACTTTTATTTTTGAATCTAAAGAAAACATTATGAACCCTATCCCTGATCCAAGAATAACATTGAACAATCTGACTACCATGCAGATGATGTGACTGAAACAAACTGGTAGTAGATGAATGCATAAAACTTACCTGCCACAACAATCTGATGTAAGGTGGAGTTACTACGTCCTAACTTGTTCTGGGCTCCACAGGAATAACTCCCACTGTGTTCAGCTCTGAAGTCAGTGATGTGAAGATCTGTCCTGAAGCTTTTGGAGAGTCTTCATCCTCCTTGTACCAGGTGTAGTTAGCTGGGTTAGCATCACTGCTACAGGTCAGAGTCACTGAACTGCCCTCCTCTATCTCAGCAGAGGGACTCACTGACACAGAGGGAGGCTTTGGAGCATCTGGAGGAGAAGTGTTTAAAGTTATTAACATTAAAGGGTAGATATAATGGCAACTTGCAAATGTCCAGAGGCACAAAGCAGGACACGTTTTTCACAAACACAATGCAAAACATGTTAAAGCTTGGAGCATCTGGAGGAGATAACATGAACACATTTCACATTTAATTCCACGGGAAGATATTTTAATGAATAATAGTTTAATAAAACACAGAGTGTTCACTTGATTCCATCCTTTATCAGAAATCTAAACACTTTGAGGGAACGTGTTAATCTTTATGTCATGGAAGAAGTTTCCTTCATATTCTCCTTTATTCTTCTTTCTAGTAGCTAGATTATATTTTACCTATTTTAAAATCAGACAGAAAACCTGGAGCCCTGGTTCAGTGTCTTTGGACACTGCCATGTCTGCTGGCGACCTCTGGTGGGTAAATAGATAATGAGTGCAATGATGATATATGTTATACTGTATGTTAATGTTATTATGTTAGTGGAAGACTTTGAGTAAACTCACACACTGAAGGAGAGGGGAAGTCCTCATATCCCTTCAGAGCACAGGAATAACTGTCTGCTGAACCATACTGAAGTCTGCATAAGAGATGTCTTCCTTCACTTCCTGTCTGTTCTTAGCCAGATGTAGGAAGTTTGACCAGGTGAAACTGCTGAGACACTGAAGGAGAGTAGACGATCCTGATCTGCTCACCTCCACCTGGAGATCTGAATAAAGCTAGAATTAACAAAACTGTCATTATGTTCGTACATAAATATAAATCAAAACATTCACACTATTTGCAAGAAGTTGAAATTAAGAAATGAATTGTTATAACTCAGTCATTGTCATAAACCCAGTGTAAATGTTACCTGTGACAGACAGAGTGGTTCCAGGATAACCCAGTATGCAGATAGGTTTGTTATGATCCTGAACCAGTACTCATCTGAGTCGCTCTCTGTCAGGTTTCTGATTCTCAGAGTGCAGATGTTGTTTTCACAGAGATCCTCTACACGACCTGCATACTCTGACTCTGTGGTCAGATCTACATTCACCACCTTTCTTTTTAGTGAACCAGAATGTTTTCTCTACTGTGTTAACACACCAAACCATGTAGATGGGTATCTGAAGCTGCATCATCTCCACTGTTGATCCTTTCACTGCACAGATCTCAGTAGAAGTGTAACTCACTCCCCAGCCACTGACCCTGAACCACTGTAACACAGAGCACACCAGAAAATAGAATCAAAGTTAATCTATAAACAAAGAATGTAAAAATAAACCTTTTACAAACTTTACTGGATAGAGCAGAAACACACATGTGAATTCCTTCTTAGGCACTTTAAAACCAATGATACTCTTTGACTTTGTTGTTTCTTAATCAAACCAGGCAGAACAGAAGTCTACGCAAACAGGGTATGTTCAGTTTGACACAAGATTGGAAAATGCCTTCATATAAATGAACAGTGAATGATTAGCGATCATATTACAGGGATGCAAACTTGTCACCTTTCGGCGACATTCGCCGTTTTGAATCCAAAATAGGTCGTTTGTGTGATTCATGGAGATCTGCAATAAAAATATTTTTGGGGTATGGGGGGGTCTGGGACCCGGAGTAATCTGCGGCCGCGAGCTGTTATGTGCCATCATGACACGCATGGTGTTCTTTTTTTATATATTATAATGAAGCGCGAGCTGTGTGCTCGAGTCTTCCTGCCTGTCGGCTCTGCTCATGGATGTATAATAAGGCTCTGCTGCTCCGGGATGAGGGTCTAGCTTCAGCAGCTACATTACCTACGGTGCATTCGTTAATATTAACTGTGCGGTCCGGAGTCACTGTGGCACAGACTGGACCGCTGGTGAACAGCTGTTAGAACGGGCCGTTCAGGTGTTCAGAGCAGAGCTCCCTGTTGAGCAGAGCGTGATGTGCACTGAAAAGTGTTGCTGTCGCTATATATTTAATGAATCGTTGAGCTAGCTAACTAGCATACATTGTCACTATCTGCTAATGTTAGCTTTAGCCTTCGTTTTCTAATAGTTGTTTTCATAGGCTATAAACAGAGGTGGTAAGTATAGATATTGTACTTGAGTAAAAGTAGAAGCACTCAGATCTTGTACTAGAGTAAAAGTAGAAGTACTCAGGTCTTGTACTTGAGTAAAAGTAGAAGTACTCAGGTCTTGTACTTGAGTAAAAGTAGAAGTACTCAGATCTTGTACTTGAGTAAAAGTAGAAGTACTCAGGTCTTGTACTTGAGTAAATGTAGAAGTACTCAGGTCTTGTACTTGAGTAAAAGTAGAAGTACTCAGATCTTGTACTGAGTAAAAGTAGAAGTACTCAGGTCTTGTACTTGAGTAAAAGTAGAAGTACTCAGATCTTGTACTTGAGTAAAAGTAGAAGTACTCAGGTCTTGTACTTGAGTAAAAGTAGAAGTACTCAGATCTTGTACTTGAGTAAAGTAGAAGTACTCAGGTCTTGTACTTGAGTAAAAGTAGAAGTACTCAGGTCTTGTACTTGAGTAAAAGTAGAAGTACTCAGGTCTTGTACTTGAGTAAAAGTAGAAGTACTCAGATCTTGTACTTGAGTAAAAGTAGAAGTACCAGAGTGTAGGAATACTCTGTTACAGTAAAAGTCCTGCATTCAAAATGTTCCTCAAGTAAAAGTAGAAAAGTATTATCATCAAAATGTAGTGAAAGTAGCGACAGTAAAAGTAGTCATTGTGCAGATTGGTCCATTTCAGAATAATATATATGATATGTTTTATAATGATTGATCATGAAAGTGTTCTCAAAGCTGGTAAAGGTGCAGCTAGTTTGAATGACTTTGTATACTGCAGGGTAGCTTGTGGATTTACTCCAGGTGGAACAAAAGTCTGATTTAACACTTGATTATATTTCACATCATCATCCACATCTGTAAAGTAACTAAAGGTATTAAATACATGTAGTGGAGTAAAGTACACCATGCGCTCTGAACTGTAGAGGAGAAGAAGAACAAAGTAGCAAAACATTGAAATACTTAAATAAAGTACAAGTATCTCAAATTGTACCCAAGTATAGTACTTGTTGAGTTTATGACTGACTTACTTTACACCACTGGCTATAAAGATAGAAAGACTAAGCCTTGCACAGAGGCATGAAATACATTTTCAAAATGCTCAACAGTGCTGCCAAAATTATAAACTGACTGCTACACAATTAAAATAAATGCTTTTATATATTTCTATTAGATGTGACTCTTTGGCGTTTCTGTTATTATTAACTGCTTTAGTTGTTCTGACTGCTAACATCCTGTTATTCCTCATTTTAAAGCCGATATTCCGTGGGGTCGGGGGGCTCGATCCTTGTCACCTTTTTCATACCTGATGAGTTTGCATCCCTGATATTAATTAGAATAGTGTGTGATTCTCTGTAGTTTCCTCTCTGCTCGCTCTGTGGTCAGGTTGCTGCTGAGGTAAGTGTGAAAAAAACTGAATGCAGAGCACTGAGGTGTGAGCAGCTTCTGTTTGATATACAGATAAGAAAAAGAAGAAGACTGCTTTAACTCAGTGTGGGAATATAACTCTGAGGTCAGAGAGGAGAGAAGGAACTAGAAGGGTTTGGTGCAGAGGTATGACATAAGAGTTGAGTCAATATGTTGACTTAGAATAAGAATATCTCTCTAAATCACTTAAACTTAATAAAAACAGAGCTGGAGATTATTTAAGTCGTCTTAAGAAAAAAACAAAGCAAAAGTTTTCACAGAGAGAGGATGGAACAGTTTGCATACACTATTCCCTTTAACGCTTGTTAAGGTGATAAGCAAACTGATATTCGATGCAAATGATTGGAGCAAAGGACAGTGGCAACGCACGACAAGATCTGCAGAATATCCATCAAAAACACGAGTACATTTAAAATGTTTCTGGTAGGTTTGCCTTTTACACAAATCCATCCCACTTATTCCCACATGTGACCTGATTTAACAAGTCCCACATGTTCCCAGAATCCCCTCTGTTCATGTGATGAATGTAAGTGTAGATGTACAGTACCTGACACAGAGAGCAGGAAGACGACTAATCCACTCGCTGCTGCAGTTAGACTCATAGCTGCTCCTCTCCTCTCTGAGAGACTATAAAACATGTCAGATTAAATAATGTTCACAGGAGGTATACAGAATCATTACATCAAGAAACTGTTTCTACTCACAGTGAAGGAGGAACCATGTGTTCAAAGATGCCGTCTCTGTAGCAATGAGCAGAAGACGGATATCAGGATGTTAATAGACTAGATTTCCTTCCTCTTTAGATTATTAGTATGCAGGATGAGCCAAATGCCAGTTAAATCCCACTACACAATTAAGTCATGTTTTTTAACAAAATATCACTTTTCTTAAAAAAGAAAACTATGGTTAAAGACCCGTTTTGCTGCTTATACACTACTGCTTATATACTACTGACTGCTGCTTATACACTACTGACTGCTGCTTATACACTACTGACTGCTATTTTAGTTCTGGTTTTTCTGTCTGTCATTGTTGGTTCCTTGTTCGTATTTGACTGTGTGTCACAGGGTAGTGTTCTATTGTCTACTTTGTACCTTGGATTAAAGGAATAT
Organism: Trematomus loennbergii; assembly: GCA_012861695.1. Classification (NCBI taxonomy): domain Eukaryota; kingdom Metazoa; phylum Chordata; class Actinopteri; order Perciformes; family Nototheniidae; genus Trematomus; species Trematomus loennbergii. The sequence goes on along the minus strand of JAAOOA010001498.1, from coordinate 31,553 downwards.
TCTTGGAAATCTGCATTTGGGTCCTGCCTGCTTACTCAACCCTGACAGAAGGAACCAACCAGAAATGGGCCCAGCAGATCCATTTGAGGTGGATTTACAAAATTGTACCTTTTCTTTGGCTTGCTGCTATGGTAGGTGGAGGGGAGCGTCCAGTGTTCAGCAGAGAGAGGCTGCTCTGGCAGAGGCTCACCAGGTGGCAACAATGGATCAATCTTTAGTTAAGTTCTTACCTGATTGGATTTTGGATTTCCTTTCGACGTGTGATTCCCGGCCTGCTAGCCCCAGGCATGATAGCCCCCTGCCTCCCAACTCCCAACCTGACACCATACATCTCGGTGTGTTCCGTCTGGAGTCAACCCCTGCTTCTTCCCCATTTCCTGCTCCAGTCCAGGAGCCGTTCTCGGGCACTCGTCTGGCTTTTGGAGGTCCACGGAGCCTCCAAAAGGCTCCTAAGAGAAGGAGTCGCAAGTCCAGGCTAGCAGCCCGAGCCCCAGAAGCCATGCTTTGGGCTCCAGTACAGGCCCCAGCAGCCATGGTTCCAGCCTCAGTTCTGGCCCCAGCAGCCATGGTTCCGGCTCCAGAACCGGCCCACACAGCCATGGTTCCGGCTCCAGAACCGGCCCATACAGCCATGGTTCCAGCCCCAGTTCTGGCCCCAGCAGCCATGGTTCCAGCCCCAGTTCTGGCCCCAGCAGCCATGGTTCCGGCCTCTGTTCCGGTCCAGCACGCCATTTCTCATCAGGGAAATCTTCTGGGCCAACATGAGCAGATGATGCGAGCCTTAGCTGAAAGCAATCAGTCCTTGGCTCTACACATGTCACATGCTCAGGTCTCAACTTGGACGTCTTCTGCTGCATTTCCTGCCTCCTCCAATCCACCTGTGGATTCCACTCCAGCCCCTTGTGTCCTGTCGGTGGGTCCGGCCGACTCCAGCATCTCGTCACCTGTTGGCTCTCCGGCCGACGCCAGCCCCCCGTATCCTGTTGGCTCTACGGCCGACGCCTACCCCATGTCCTGTCCCGTTGGAGGTCCCGCCGACTACTCTCCTGCCGGGGGTCCTGCCAACCCTATGTCCTGTCCCGTTGGAGGTCCCGCCGACTACTCTTCTGCCGGGGGTCCTGCCAACCCTATGTCCTGTGCCGTTGGGGGTTCCGCTGAGGGTCCTGCCAACTCCACGTCCAGTATCGTTGGAGATCCTGCCAACACCTGTTCCGCTGAGGGTCCTGCCAACTCCACGTCCAGTATCGTTGGAGATCCTGCCAACACCTGTTCCGCTGTGGGCCCTGCCAACCCCAGATTCTGTCCTGTTGGGGGTTCCGCCGACACCTGCTCCGCCGGATTTCCTGCCAACATCAGATCCTGTCCTGTTGGGGGTTCCGCCGACACCTGCTCCGCCGGGTTTCCTGCCTACACCATATCCTGTCCTGTTGGGGGTCCCGCCGACTGCTGCTCCGCCGGGTTTCCTGCCACACCTGTTCCGCTGTGGGTCCTGCCAACCCTATGTCCTGTGCCGTTGGGGGTTCCGCTGAGGTCCTGCCAACTCCACGTTCAGTATCGTTGGAGATCCTGCCAACACCTGTTCCGCTGTGGGCCCTGCCAACCCCAGATTCTGTCCTGTTGGGGGTTCCGCCGACACCTGCTCCGCCGGGTTTCCTGCCAACACCAGATCCTGTCCTGTTGGGGGTCCCGCCGACACCTGCTCCACCAGGTTTCCTGCCAACACCATATCCTGTCCTGTTGGGGGTTCCGCCGACACCTGTCCCGCCGCGGGTCCTGCCAGCTACATGTTCTGTTCCGTTGGGGGTCCCGCCGACACCTGTCCCCGCCGGGGGTCCTGCCAACTCTGTGTCCTGTCCTGTTGGAGGTCCCGCCAACACTGTTCCACCGGGGGTCCTGCCAACTCTGTGTCCTGTTCCGTTGGGGGTCCAGTCGACACCAGCCCTTGCTCCATCCGGGGTCCCATTGACACCAGCCCATGTCATGTTCAGGATCCCGTCTACGCCTGTCCCGTCGGCTCCGGTTCCTGTCCGGCCGATACTGGGTCCTGCCCGGCCTCCGGAGCTGTTCCGTCGGCGCCTTCCTGCCCGTCCTCCGGAGCTGTCCCGTCATGGCCTTCCTGCCCGTCCATCCGGAGTTGTCCCGTCAGCACCTTCCTGCCCGGCCTCCGGAGCTGTCCCGTCGGCGCCTTCCTGCCCGTCCTCCGGAGCTGTCCCGTCGCCGCCTTCTTGTTCGCCCTCGAGCCCGGCCCCCTGAGTGCCGTGGTCTTCGCCCTTTTTTTAACTCTGCCTGGCCCCCGGGCCGTCCGCCCGAGACCCCCTCCTTGATCTCTGCCTTGCCCGCGGGCCGTCCGCCGAGACCCCTTCCGGGTCCTCCGCTGTGCCCCTGGGCTGTCAGCCCAAACCCGTCCTCCAGACCCCCTCCACCCACCCTGCTGGAATTTTTGAACTTTTGGGGACTTTTTGGGACGTCTGGGATCCGTCCCTTGAGGGGGGGGGTACTGTCACGATCTGTCTGTGTTGTGTTTTGTCTTGTCTTTTTCTGTCTTTGGTTTCCTGTTGTTGTTTTGAAAAGTGTTCACCCCCGTCTTGCATGTTGCTTCCTGTCTCTGTGTTCCCTCCTGCCTGATTGCCCGATTGTGTTCACCTGGTGCCCCTGTGTTTTCTCCTCCCTCCTCACCTGTGTCTTGTTTGTGTGATTGGTCTTGTGTGTATTTAGTTCTGGTTTTTCTGTCTGTCATTGTTGGTTCCTTGTTCGTATTTGACTGTGTGTCACAGGGTAGTGTTCTATTGTCTACTTTGTACCTTGGATTAAAGGAATATTCTTGGAAATCTGCATTTGGGTCCTGCCTGCTTACTCAACCCTGACATATACACTACTGACTGCTGCTTATATACTACTGACTGCTGCTTATACACTACTGACTGCTGCTTATACACTACTGACTGCTGCTTATACACTACTGACTGCTTATACACTACTGACTGCTGCTTATACACTACTGACTGCTGCTTATACACTACTGACTGCTGCTTATACACTACTGACTGCTGCTTATACACTACTGACTGCTGCTTATATACTACTGACTGCTGCTTATATACTGCTGACTGCTTATACACTACTGACTGCTGCTTATATACTGCTGACTGCTTATACACTACTGACTGCTTATACACTACTGACTGCTGCTTATACACTACTGACTGCTGCTTATATACTACTGACTGCTGCTTATACACTACTGACTGCTGCTTATACACTACTGACTGCTTATACACTACTGACTGCTGCTTATATACTACTGACTGCTGCTTATACACTACTGACTGCTGCTTATATACTACTGACTGCTTATATACTACTGACTGCTGCTTATACACTACTGACTGCTGCTTATACACTACTGACTGCTGCTTAAACACTACTGACTGCTGCTTATACACTACTGACTGCTGCTTATACACTACTGACTGCTGCTTATACACTACTGACTGCTGCTTATACACTACTGACTGCTGCTTATACACTACTGACTGCTGCTTATATACTACTGACTGCTGCTTATACACTACTGACTGCTGCTTATACACTACTGACTGCTGCTTATACACTACTGACTGCTTATATACTACTGACTGCTGCTTATACACTACTGACTGCTGCTTATATACTACTGACTGCTGCTTAAACACTACTGACTGCTGCTTATATACTACTGACTGCTGCTTAAACACTACTGACTGCTGCTTATATACTACTGACTGCTGCTTATATACTACTGACTGCTTATACACTACTGACTGCTGCTTATATACTACTGACTGCTGCTTATACACTACTGACTGCTGCTTATACACTACTGACTGCTGCTTATATACTACTGACTGCTGCTTATACACTACTGACTGCTTATACACTACTGACTGCTGCTTATATACTACTGACTGCTGCTTATATACTACTGACTGCTGCTTATACACTACTGACTGCTGCTTATATACTACTGACTGCTGCTTATAACTACTGACTGCTGCTTATACACTACTGACTGCTGCTTATATACTACTGACTGCTGCTTATACTACTGACTGCTGCTTATACACTACTGACTGCTGCTTATACACTACTGACTGCTGCTTATACACTACTGACTGCTGCTTATATACTACTGACTGCTGCTTATACACTACTGACTGCTGCTTATACACTACTGACTGCTTATACACTACTGACTGCTGCTTATACACTACTGACTGCTTATACACTACTGACTGCTGCTTATATACTACTGACTGCTGCTTATACACTACTGACTGCTGCTTATACACTACTGACTGCTGCTTATACACTACTGAGCTTATATACTACTCACTGCTTATATTACATTACATTACATGGAACGCTGCTGCTGCTTCCTGCTTACAGGCAGAAACTTAAACGGGACAGACCGGTAACAGTACAGCGATGGAGTGAGGAGTCAGATTCAGCTCTGCAGGATTGCTTTGCATCTACGGATTGGAGTGTGTTTGAGGACAATAAAATCAACACACACACGGATACGGTCATCTGCTACATTGGGAAATGCATCGATGACGAAGGTTTCTGTATGAACATTCCCAAATCAAAAGCCCTGGATAAACAGCGAGGTGCGTACCAAGCTGAAAGCGAGATTTGGAGGAGTTCAGGAATTCTAGGTATGAACTCCGGAGAGCTATCAGCAGTGCAAAGAGACAATACGTGCGTGCGTGTGTGTGTGTGTGTGTGCGTGCCTGTGTGCGTGCAGTAACTTCTCAATTTTACTTAATTTATTAAAAAGTAGTGACACTAAATTGTAACATACTCTTTTAACTGTAACTTTTACTGTTACTTAGTAAAAGTCCTACATATACAAACATACTTAAGGTGTGTGTGTGTGTGTGTGTGTGTGTGTGTGTGTGTGTGTGTGTGTGTGTGTGTGTGTGGTAACTTCTCAATTTTCCTTTTTTTTATGCTGCTGCAATCCAAAAATGTCCCAAATTGGGATCAATAAAGTAGCTCTTATCTTATCTTATTAAGGTATTCTCTAGTTTGCTTCTAAATAACTGATTCCCTGTCAGAAGTGTAGCCTAAGAGCTTGTCTTCAGTGTTGAAACAGGTATTTAGAGGACTTACTCCGCTGGATCCACTGTGTGTCTGAGGGGAGGCTGTATCTCAGTGGGATAGTGCGCTGAACTTAGTGCGCTGAACTTTGAATCAGGGGATAACAAGTTCAAACCCCACTGCAGTCAGCATGTCGTTGTGTCCCTGGGCAAGACACTTCACCCCAAATTGCTCCTGTGGGGATTGTCAACAGTACTGAATGTATGTAAGTCACTTTGGATAAAAGCGTCTAAAAAGTGACATGTAATGTAATGTCTGCAGTCTGAACAGCAGCCCCTGAAAGAGCATTTAGATGAACCACCACTAGGGGGCGCCATTTGTTTTGTTTCTGTCACATGTGCTCCGGCATGAACCAGAGAAGGAGACCGGAAACAGTTTCAAAGTTACAGCATCATCGCTATGGTGGTGCAGAGTGAAAAAATAAATAAATAAAATACCATAGACAAACAGGAGACAAGGCACTACTGCGGACTCTTATTTTGAAAACCCAGACCGGAAGTGTTGCTGTGTTTCGTTGTTATTTTTCCAACTGTCAACAGACACCGAGCTGTCAGTGAGCTCCGTCTGTTTCTCCGTCTCTGACCGCAGAAATGACACAGACCTCCACACTTTCATCAGTTAAAAACACCCTTTAAGTATTAAGGTGCTTTTTATCGGACTTTTTTTTTTAGTTTACCCATGTTTCTTTAAGCGGAGTTCGGTGCTGGTGAGGCCGAAAGAGGAGCACCTTTTCCGGCCAGATTCTGACTGTCACACCGCTGAATGCTGCTGGTTCTTTATTTGTGTTTTTAAACTGAGAAATCCTTCACAACACACAGAGGTAAGTAGATTACACAGTAGTTTATCATAGGTCTAATGTTTACACGTGTTCACTGTGCTTTTTACGTGTAAATATCTAGTTTTAATGTGGGTTTTAAGTGATGCTTTTGTCAACCTGCTGTTGTGATGGATAACGGTTACTGTAGCTAAGTATGCTAAGCTAATAAAGTTAGCCACATTCACAATTAGCCAGATGTGTAAAGTAACTAAGTAAACATGTACTGAAGTACAATTTTGAGGTACTTGTACTTTACTTGAGCATTTCAGTTTTTGTTTTACTGTGTACCTCTACTCCACTACAGTTCAGAGGTAAATGGTGTACTTTTACTCCACTACATGTATTTAATACCTTTAGTTACTTCACAGATGTGGATGAATGATGTGAAATATAATCAAGTGTTAAATCAGACTTTAGTTCCACCTGGAGTAAATCCACAAGCTACCCTGCAGTATACAAAGTCATTCAAACTAGCTGCACCTTTACCAGCTTTGAGAACACTTTCATGATCAATCATTATAAAACATATCATATATATTATTCTGAAATGGACCAATCTGCACAATGACTACTTTTACTGTCGCTACTTTCACTATATTTTGATGAGAATACTTTTCTACTTTACTTGAGGAACATTTTGAATGCAGGACTTTTACTGTAACAGAGTATTCCTACACTCTGGTACTTCTACTTTTACTCAAGTACTAGATCTGAGTACTTCTACTTTTACTCTCAAGTACATGATCTGAATACTTCTACTTTACTCAAGTACAATATCAGAGTACTTCTACTTTTACTCAAGTACAAGATCTGAGTACTTCTACTTTTACTACAAGATCTGAGTTCTTCTACTTTTACTCAAGTACAAGATCTGAGTATTTATACTTTTACTTCAAGATCTGTTACTCAAGTACAACATCTGAGTACTTATACTTTTACTACAAGATCTGAGTACTTCTACTTTTACTCAAGTACAACATCTGAGTACTTATACTTTTAATAGAAGATCTGAGTACTTCTACTTTTACTCAAGTACAATATCTTAGTACTTCTACTTTTACTACAAGATCTGAGTACTTCTACTTTTACTCAAGTACAACATCTGAGTACTTCTACTCATTTTGATGTTTAAAACGTGTATCTTCCAGTTGTACTGCAAAGAGACAGTATAACAGTAAGTGTGTAAGATATAAACAGACTTCAGTAGTTTGTGTTTCCTCCCTCTTTCTCAAAGAGCCAGAGTAATCTGTCTAACGATGAGTCATCTGCTGAGTCACTGAGCTACAGTTAGCCACAGTATTACAGTTGAGACTGATGAGGAGTAATACTCTGCATACTTTCTGTACTTTCCTTCATTCCTGTGCTGTTTCCACTCATTAGAGCTGGCTTTAACCCACATGTCCCCGTCAGACTCACATTCCTGTGTTCCCCCTCTGTCATTGTACCTCTTTGTCCTCTCATTGCTTTTGTTCTGCCAGTGTGTCAGTGGTCAGATAATGGACCGGTTACAGTCGCCCTGAGCAAACACACGCTCTACATCCCAGTACTCTGATGTTTTTACAAGTACTGATGCTCTCACTGTTTGTATGTTTGACTTCATGATGGTTGAGAGGATGATCCTTTTTGTTCCTTTTGTGTACTTGATTGTTAAAGAGGCCCAACAGCTGAGAGCAACACATCCGGGTACTTTCCCTTTATGCAAGGCCACGCCCCCTTTTTGGGTGAAAAGACTGGCTGTCATTTGAATGGTGGTAAATACAGATTCTGAAGTTTTCACATTAAAACACTTTTGTATCTACAAGGAACACTACATACTGATATACACCTGAACATCAGCAGAGGAGTAGGACTCTTTAACAGTAGAGGAAGTAACATACTGATATACACCTGAACATCAGCAGGAGAGGACTCTTTAAAGTAGAGACACTACATACTGATATACAACTGAACATCAGCAGGAGAGGACTCTTTAAAGTAGAGACACACATACTGATATACACCTGAACATCAGCAGGAGAGGACTCTTTAAAGTAGAGACACTACATACTGATATACACCTGAACATCAACAGGAGAGGACTCTTTAAAGTAGAGACACTACATACTGATATACACCTGAACATCAGCAGGAGAGGACTCTTTAAAGTAGAGACACTACATACTGATATACACCTGAACATCAGCAGGAGAGGACTCTTTAAAGTAGAGACACTACATACTGATATACACCTGAACATCAGCAGGAGAGGACTCTTTAAAGTAGAGACACTACATACTGAGATACACCTGAACATCAGCAGGAGAGGACTCTTTAAAGTAGAGACACTACATACTGATATACACCTGAACATCAGCAGGAGAGGACTCTTTAAAGTAGAGACACTACATACTGATATACACCTGAACATCAGCAGGAGAGGACTCTTTAAAGTAGAGACACTACATACTGATATACACCTGAACATCAGCAGGAGAGACTCTTTAAAGTAGAGACACTACATACTGATATACACCTGAACATCAGCAGGAGAGGACTCTTTAAAGTAGAGACACTACATACTGATATACACCTGAACATCAACAGGAGAGGACTCTTTAAAGTAGAGACACTACATACTGATATACACCTGAACATCAGCAGGAGAGGACTCTTTAAAGTAGAGACACTACATACTGATATACACCTGAACATCAGCAGGAGAGGACTCTTAAAGTAGAGACACCACATACTGATATACACCTGAACATCAGCAGGAGAGGACTCTTTAAAGTAGAGACACTACATACTGATATACACCTGAACATCAGCAGGAGAGGACTCTTTAAAGTAGAGACACCACATACTGATATACACCTGAACATCAGCAGGAGAAGACTCTTTAAAGTAGAGACACTACATACTGATATACACCTGAACATCAGCAGGAGAGGACTCTTTAAAGTAGACACTACATACTGATATACACCTGAACATCAGCAGGAGAGGACTCTTTAAAGTAGAGATACTACATACTGATATACACCTGAACATCTTTTGTTACCAGATTACATTCAGTTGTAGTTGGTGTTTACCATGTGCTCTCTATTGGACAATATGAACTTCTGGAACTATTTTTATATTTGTATTTTTAATGCATAACAATCAAACCATCCTATATCAGGTTATCATAAATAAAAAAAGGCACCTCTATAAAGCATATATATCAAATAATAGCAACATTGTGCAGGTCTGTCTCTTCTAACATGACATGTCTTTGCTTCTCTAAAACTTGAAACCCAATTTACTTAATTCATAATACATGAAAGATATTCATAAAGCGCCTCGTGCAAAACAAGGGGCTTAACCTTTCAATACAAAATAAACTCCTCTGATCACATGACGGCATGATGAGCCAGAAACAAAGAGGCTCATGTTACCTCAGGGTGTGAAAAGGGAACACACATTTCTGCTGGATTTGAGAGGGAATCAGTCGATGAAGAGAGGTGAGAGGAGAGGAAGAGGAAGGTGAAGGAGGTGTGTCTTTGTGCAGGCTGACCTCTGCTTTAATGAGGAGGGGGATGGAGGGTTTGAGAGGAAAGGTGCTGAGCTAAGCTGCTCCAAGGGGCTGGATTTGAGGGATTATTCAACTCTTCCTCCACTCTGACTGAAGCCTCTTCCTCCACTCTGAAGCCTCTTCCTCCACTCTGACTGTAAGCCTCTTCCTCCACTCTGACTGAAGCTCTTCCTCCACTCTGAAGCCTCTTCCTCCACTCTGACTGAAGCCTCTTCCTCCACTCTGACTGAAGCCTCTTCCTCCACTCTGACTGAAGCCTCTTCCTCCACTCTGAAGCCTCTTCCTCCACTCTGACTGAAGCCTCTTCCTCCACTCTGACTGAAGCCTCTTCCTCCACTCTGAAGCCTCTTCCTCCACTCTGACTGAAGCCTCTTCCTCCACTCTGACTGAAGCCTCTTCCTCCACTCTGACTGAAGCCTCTTCCTCCACTCTGAAGCCTCTTCCTCCACTCTGACTGAAGCCTCTTCCTCCACTCTGACTGAAGCCTCTTCCTCCACTCTGAAGCCTCTTCCTCCACTCTGACTGAAGCCTCTTCCTCCACTCTGACTGAAGCCTCTTCCTCCACTCTGAAGCCTCTTCCTCCACTCTGACTGAAGCCTCTTCCTCCACTCTGACTGAAGCCTCTTCCTCCACTCTGACTGAAGCCTCTTCCTCCACTCTGACTGAAGCCTCTTCCTCCACTCTGACTGAAGCCTCTTCCTCCACTCTGAAGCCTCTTCCTCCACTCTGACTGAAGCCTCTTCCTCCACTCTGACTGAAGCCTCTTCCTCCACTCTGACTGAAGCCTCTTCCTCCACTCTGACTGAAGCCTCTTCCTCCACTCTGAAGCCTCTTCCTCCACTCTGACTGAAGCCTCTTCCTCCACTCTGACTGAAGCCTCTTCCTCCACTCTGAAGCCTCTTCCTCCACTCTGACTGAAGCCTCTTCCTCCACTCTGACTGAAGCCTCTTCCTCCACTCTGACTGAAGCCTCTTCCTCCACTCTGAAGCCTCTTCCTCCACTCTGACTGAAGCCTCTTCCTCCACTCTGACTGAAGCCTCTTCCTCCACTCTGACTGAAGCCTCTTCCTCCACTCTGACTGAAGCCTCTTCCTCCACTCTGAAGCCTCTTCCTCCACTCTGACTGAAGCCTCTTCCTCCACTCTGACTGTAAGCCTCTCCTCCACTCTGACTGAAGCCTCTTCCTCCACTCTGAAGCCTCTTCCTCCACTCTGACTGAAGCCTCTTCCTCCACTCTGAAGCCTCTTCCTCCACTCTGACTGAAGCCTCTTCCTCCACTCTGACTGAAGCCTCTTCCTCCATCTGACTGAAGCCTCTTCCTCCACTCTGAAGCCTCTTCCTCCACTCTGACTGAAGCCTCTTCCTCCACTCTGACTGAAGCCTCTTCCTCCACTCTGACTGAAGCCTCTTCCTCCACTCTGAAGCCTCTTCCTCCACTCTGACTGAAGCCTCTTCCTCCACTCTGAAGCCTCTCCTCCACTCTGACTGAAGCCTCTTCCTCCACTCTGACTGTAAGCCTCTTCCTCCACTCTGACTGAAGCCTCTTCCTCCACTCTGAAGCCTCTTCCTCCACTCTGACTGAAGCCTCTTCCTCCACTCTGACTGAAGCCTCTTCCTCCACTCTGAAGCCTCTTCCTCCACTCTGACTGAAGCCTCTTCCTCCACTCTGACTGAAGCTTCTCCACTCTGACTGTAAGCCCTTCCTCCACTCTGACTGAAGCCTCTTCCTCCACTCTGAAGCCTCTTCCTCCACTCTGACTGAAGCCTCTTCCTCCACTCTGAAGCCTCTTCCTCCACTCTGACTGAAGCCTCTTCCTCCACTCTGAAGCCTCTTCCTCCACCCTGACTGAAGCCTCTTCCTCCACCCTGACTGAAGCCTCTTCCTCCACTCTGACTGAAGCCTCTTCCTCCACTCTGAAGCCTCTTCCTCCACTCTGACTGAAGCCTCTTCCTCCACTCTGAAGCCTCTTCCTCCACCCTGACTGAAGCCTCTTCCTCCACTCTGACTGAAGCCTCTTCCTCCACTCTGACTGAAGCCTCTTCCTCCACTCTGACTGAAGCCTCTTCCTCCACTCTGACTGAAGCCTCTTCCTCCACTCTGAAGCCTCTCCAGAGACAGGAAGCTCACTGTGTGAAAGGGCAGCGTCTGTTTTCTCCACAGAAACAGAGGACACATTAGTGACCTCTGCTCCTGCTTTCTTTCTGTTTCTGAATGGCCTCAGGTTTAGGAAACAACATGTTGCTTTGAGTTCATTTGAAAAGCTGTGTTTCCACTCTGAGCTCTGAGCTCTCTCCATCCCCACTTCCTCTTTAAATATGCACTAAGAACACTTCAAAGTTCAATCCACTGTTTGGCTTTCATACACTCTTTGAGGCTGGCATGGTGTGCACCCATTGACATATGCAAAACATGCACACACACACACACAGATACACACACACACACACACACACACACACACACACACACACAACACACACACACACACACACACACACACACACACACATAGGCAGAAAGAGGAACTGAAATTAAAAGCATGCATACATAAAGACACACTTTAGATGTATATAAAATACAATTAACCCTTTGCACATGAACACTCATTGACATGCAGCGCACAGGGGGAGAGGAGGGAGGGGAAGGAGGGAGGAGGGAGGGAAGGAGGGAGGAGGGAGGGAGGAGGAATTGAAAAAAGGAAAGGAAGAAAGTAGAGGGGTTTATTCTCTGCTGAGTAGATGTGGTTTATACAGAAGCTGCAGCTCTGTGGACCTGCTTTCTGAGATACATTTAAAATACATGTACAGTATATACAAGGAAGGAAGGAAGGAGGAAGTGAACAAATGAAAGTAAGGAAGTAGAGAGAGAGGCAGGCAGAGAGGGAGGGAAGGAAGGAGGGAAGGAAAGAAAAACATAATGAGGTTATGTTGCTATAATGTTGCTTTTCCCTCTTAGAATATTTAACCAATCGTACGGTGTCCTTGGGTGTCATGAAAGGCGCCTTTAAATAACATGTATTATTATTATTCATAAAGCACATTGTTTTATCCTGATGCAACACACCTGTGCCGACTGATTTTGAAAATAACGGATTAGCATGTTCCCTAAACATGGTGGTGGCTGCATCGAAGGAGAGTTCAAATCAACACATGTTGTTTTCACCGTTTCTAAAAGAGATCAGTGAAGTCATTCGTATCACATGATTCCCTCCCTTATTGCTGCAGAATAATCACTTCCTGTGTGTTGTCATGTTTACGGTAAACAGAGTAAACTGTAACCATAGTGATGCACTGATGTTGTTTACAGCATCAACACCATCAGTCTGTCAACATAAAACAAACATTACCCCATTTATTCTGTTAAACAGTTGCATGCGCAGAGGACAACATTTAAAAAAGTATATTCAAATTATTGAACCAGCTTTCATCACCATCAGTGGCGCCCCACACATATATTAATATTGCCTTTGTATTCATAGTGTTTTCAAAGTGGTGGTGCTAAACGGCTGCAGCTCTCAGGCCATCCGTTCTGGTGTTTTAACATAAATAAAATATACTGTTTCCTATTACTTTTGAAATATATCAACATGGAGTTATCCTAAATGTTACATGCAGTGAGTTTCTGCTTAAAGTTCACTATTTTCAATGGTCTTTTTGCACGATATATTCTATGTACACATTTTAAAGAAGACCCTCCTTCATTTTATTACTAAGACACCATTTGTCTCGTTGAGTTGAGCATGAGGGTCGTAGTATTCAGTGAACCGATAATCATCAGGTTTAGCTGAAATACGCCCTGTGTGTGTGTGTGTGTGTGTGTGTGTGTGTGTGTGTGTGTGTGTGTGTGGTGTGTGTGTGTGTGTGTGTGTGTGTGTGGTGTGTGTGTGTGTGTGTGTGTGTGTGTGTGTGTGTGTGTGTGTGTGTGTGTGTGTGTGTGTGTGTGTTGTGTGTGTGTGTGTGTGTGTGTGTGGCTTCCTGTCTCTATCTGTTGGACCACAGCTTCCCTTGCTGTCTCCTCTCTCACTCTTCAGACAGGAAGTGTCTGCTGTTCTGCTTCCTCGTCAAATGAACGCTAAACGCTGCAGAAACTCAAACAGTAAGCGGGTAAATGTTCTGAGACGACACGTGTGTGTGTGTTTTAATACAGGAGGCACGGTGTGATTCAGGATACGCCGTGAAGGCAGGAATCAGAGGCAGATGCTAAAAGGTTGGTGGACTTTCTGACAATATGGAGTAAATACAACCGGAGCTGTTATAACTATTCAAATCAGATTACTTTCTCACATATCACATTTATTTTTGTTGCACAAATGCATCAGAAGTGAGCTAGAAAATCCAAGATGTAAAACATATTTCATTCTTCTTATATGCTATGATGTGCCACACTAATAAACGAGGATGTGGTGCAAACTAGTGCATGAAACGAACCCTGCCGGTAGCTCATACGTCCGGAAGGAGACACTTTATTATTATTATTTTAACACCTGTTTATGCCAGTGCACACTTCAAAGATGAACACATTTAATATAGTTAAAGGGGACCTATCATGCAAAATGCACTTGTGTACGTCTTTTCTACATGAATATGTGTCCCCGGTTTCCAGGGAACTCACCAAGTGTCAGAAAACACAACCCTCTCTTTTCCTCCATACCCAAATCTCTAAAAAAGGGCTGCAACGGATCTGATAAAAACTGATCCAGATTTGAACACTGTCCTGACGTCAGGAGTGGCGCTACGGCTATTGGGCCAACTCCACCAATCAGGAGGAGACAGCCACGGCCATTGCCGTTCGAAAGCGCTGGAGACGCTGTAGTACATATGCCAGGCCTGTAGGTGGTGCTGTTCTCACTGAATCTGCCCAGTGCTAGAAAATTGTCAAATGAGCGAAATGAGGCATGGCTAAAATGCATGATCTGTTTGGTATTTTGAAAACAGAAACGTAACATATACCTTATATAGGTATGGTCCTACAATATATCATTTAAATATACCATGATAGGTCCACTTTAATTAAAGAAAGAAAGGAAAATGTAAACTGAATGTAAGGATAGCCCCTTGAGATGAACCAAGTCGTTATAGTCAGACATTGGAAAGTGATATACTATAATCTGTAATCATCATCTTATATTTTAAACCTTACAGGAGCTACTGTGGTTCTCCAACCTGGCAAAGAGAGGGGCTGATTAGTCCTCTAAAATATCCTCCCAAACTAAAACCTAGAGTTGCTCTGGCATCTCAAAAACAGGTTTATTAACACCTCCACCAAAAGTGCAAACACAAAATATAATAATATTTAAATAGCAATGTCCACCTTAAAATGCAGTCTTTTCGATACGCCTGAATAATCCCAATGAAGTCCAGTCACTCCACAAAAAACGTAATCCAAGTCAAGCGAAACACAGCAATAAGTAGAAGCAGCATTATACGAAAAGAAGGGAATTCATATTTATTTGCGCTTGGTTTGTGCTGTGAGTCCTTGCTGGTCCTAAATGGGGTCTCAAAGCTCCTCAAGCAGCCCTGAAGTATCACAACTGTACCCACATGTAAACAGCTGTCTCTAGCAAAAGAGACCAAAGCCTTTCTTTTTCTCCAACGAACCATTCCCTCTCCTTTCCCTCACCTGAATCCACTGCACACCTGATCAGT
Source organism: Trematomus loennbergii (assembly GCA_012861695.1). Taxonomy (NCBI): domain Eukaryota; kingdom Metazoa; phylum Chordata; class Actinopteri; order Perciformes; family Nototheniidae; genus Trematomus; species Trematomus loennbergii. The sequence continues at coordinate 16,399 of JAAOOA010001498.1, read as the reverse complement.
GTCTGCAGGAGGGACAGGGGGGAAGCGAAAGGGGAGAGAAAGACCCCGATTCATCGACATGTTGGTTGATCGTTGTCTACAAACATGCATGTGAACAAGTTATTGACGTCATGAAACGTACCACAAGTTATTATTGTGACAGGACTGCAGGAAATATACATGTGTGTACCACCTGAGGCTCAGACATTGATGCTAACTAAAAGCATCTCTGGAGAAACTCACGTGAACAAGTTCAGCGGAAACACGCACGTTCATTTAAAGTAGTCGTTGTGCAGATTGGTCCATTTCAGAATAATATATATGATATGTTTATAATGATTGATCATGAAAGTGTTCTCAAAGCTGGTAAAGGTGCAGCTAGTTTGAATGACTTTGTATACTGCAGGGTAGCTTGTGGATTTACTCCAGGTGGAACTAAAGTCTGATTTAACACTTGTTATATTTCACATCATTCATCCACATCTGTGAAGTAACTAAAGGTATTAAATACATGTAGTGGAGTAGAAAGTACACCATGTACCTCTGAACTGTAGTGGAGTAGAAGTACACCATGTACCTCTGAACTGTAGTAGTGGAGTAGAAGTACACCATGTACCTCTGAACTGTAGTGAGTAGAAGTACACCATGTACCTCTGAACTGTAGTGGAGTAGAAGTACACCATGTACCTCTGAACTGTAGTGGAGTAGAAGTACACCATGTACCTCTGAACTGTAGTGGAGTAGAAGTACACCATGTACCTCTGAACTGTAGTGGAGTAGAAGTACACCATGTACCTCTGAACTGTAGTGGAGTAGAAGTACACCATGTACCTCTGAACTGTAGTGGAGTAGAAGTACACCATACCTCTGAACTGTAGTGGAGTAGAAGTACACCATGTACCTCTGAACTGTAGTGGAGTAGAAGTACACCATGTACCTCTGAACTGTAGTGGAGTAGAAGTACACCATGTACCTCTGAACTGTAGTGGAGTAGAAGTACACCATGTACCTCTGAACTGTAGTGGAGTAGAAGTACACCATGTACCTCTGAACTGTAGTGGAGTAGAAGTACACCATGTACCTCTGAACTGTAGTGGAGTAGAAGTACACCATGTACCTCTGAACTGTAGTGGAGTAGAAGTACACCATGTACCTCTGAACTGTAGTGGAGTAGAAGTACACCATGTACCTCTGAACTGTAGTGGAGTAGAAGTACACCATGTACCTCTGAACTGTAGTGGAGTAGAAGTACACCATGTACCTCTGAACTGTAGTGGAGTAGAAGTACACCATGTACCTCTGAACTGTAGTGGAGTAGAAGTACACCATGTACCTCTGAACTGTAGTGGAGTAGAAGTACACCATGTACCTCTGAACTGTAGTGGAGTAGAAGTACACCATGTACCTCTGAACTGTAGTGGAGTAGAAGTACACCATGTACCTCTGAACTGTAGTGGAGTAGAAGTACACCATGTACCTCTGAACTGTAGTGGAGTAGAAGTACACCATGTACCTCTGAACTGTAGTGGAGTAGAAGTACACCATGTACCTCTGAACTGTAGTGGAGTAGAAGTACACCATGTACCTCTGAACTGTAGTGGAGTAGAAGTACACCATTACCTCTGAACTGTAGTGGAGGAGAAGTACACCATGTACCTCTGAACTGTAGAGGAGAGAAGTACACCATCTACCTCTGAGCTGTAGTGGAGTAGAAGTACACAGTAGCATAACATGGAAATACTCAAGTCAAGTACAAGTACCTCAAAGTTGTACTTAAGTTCAGTACTTGAGTAAATGTACTTTCCACCACGAACATCTACCGTAAAGGTGTTGTGGAACATTCTGATGTAATAATCGTCAGGTTTGAGTCGTAGCATGAAAGTCTGTTTCACATGATTCTGCAGGAAAGCTGGTTTATGCTAATTATCTGCACACAGCGGCCAATCACATCGCTCCTCTTAAGATGCCTGTTGCACAATAACTGCATTTCTGAAAGTTAACAACATGAACACAACTCCTCATCTGCATCGCCAAATCTGTGTAAAGATTTCCCCCTGGCTTTAAAGTATGGTGGGTCCGTTAAGGTACGATGCATTTGTGTATTATCTTTTGTTTTATATGTCCTCTGGTAGTGTGTGAGCAGCAGGAGGGTGACTGCTGTAGATTAGTAGGATTACAAACTGTAGAGATTAACCAACCGAGCATCTGTCTTTCTGCCAGTATTACTACTACTATTACAACTTTAACAGGAGCACTCAATATCTACTAATACTGCTGCTACTTTAAATACGATATGATGACTGTTCGCTTTACTTCCAGATGCTTTTCTGCAGCTGCCATTACTTCAAAACGTGTATTTAACGTGCTCACACTTGAAATACATCTGAGTTGTATGACTTTTTAAATGTATCTAATTGCCATATCAAAGGGCATTATATCTTTTACATGACCTGTACCAAACTAATGTATCTTTCTTAAAGAGTCCTCTCCTGCTGATGTTCAGGTGTATATCAGTATGTAGTGTCTCTACTTTAAAGAGTCCTCTCCTGCTGATGTTCAGGTGTATATCAGTATGTAGTGTCTCTACTTTAAAGAGTCCTCTCCTGCTGATGTTCAGGTGTATATCAGTATGTAGTGTCTCTACTTTAAAGAGTCCTCTCCTGCTGATGTTCAGGTGTATATCAGTATGTAGTGTCTCTACTTTAAAGAGTCCTCTCCTGCTGATGTTCAGGTGTATATCAGTATGTAGTCTCTCTACTTTAAAGAGTCCTCTCCTGCTGATGTTCAGGTGTACATCAGTATGTAGTGTCTCTACTTTAAAGAGTCCTCTCCTGCTGATGTTCAGGTGTATATCAGTATGTAGTGTCTCTACTTTAAAGAGTCCTCTCCTGCTGATGTTCAGGTGTATATCAGTATGTAGTGTCTCTACTTTAAAGAGTCCTCTCCTGCTGATGTTCAGGTGTATATCAGTATGTAGTGTCTCTACTTTAAAGAGTCCTCTCCTGCTGATGTTCAGGTGTATATCAGTATGTAGTGTCTCTACTTTAAAGAGTCCTCTCCTGCTGATGTTCAGGTGTATATCAGTATGTAGTCTCTCTACTTTAAAGAGTCCTCTCCTGCTGATGTTCAGGTGTATATCAGTATGTAGTGTCTCTACTTTAAAGAGTCCTCTCCTGCTGATGTTCAGGTGTATATCAGTATGTAGTGTCTCTACTTTAAAGAGTCCTCTCCTGCTGATGTTCAGGTGTATATCAGTATGTAGTGTCTCTACTTTAAAGAGTCCTCTCCTGCTGATGTTCAGGTGTATATCAGTATGTAGTGTCTCTACTTTAAAGAGTCCTCTCCTGCTGATGTTCAGGTGTATATCAGTATGTAGTGACTCTACTTTAAAGAGTCCTCTCCTGCTGATGTTCAGGTGTATATCAGTATGTAGGGTCTCTTTAAAGAGTCCTCTCCTGCTGATGTTCAGGTGTATATCAGTATGTAGTGTCTCTACTTTAAAGAGTCCTCTCCTGCTGATGTTCAGGTGTATATCAGTATGTAGTATCTCTACTTTAAAGAGTCCTCTCCTGCTGATGTTCAGGTGTATATCAGTATGTAGTGTCTCTACTTTAAAGAGTCCTCTCCTGCTGATGTTCAGGTGTATATCAGTATGTGGTGTCTCTACTTTAAAGAGTCCTCTCCTGCTGATGTTCAGGTGTATATCAGTATGTAGTGTCTCTACTTTAAAGAGTCCTCTCCAGCTGATGTTCAGGTGTATATCAGTATGTAGTGTCTCTACTTTAAAGAGTCCTCTCCTGCTGATGTTCAGGTGTAGATCAGTATGTGGTGTCTCTACTTTAAAGAGTTCTCTTTATTATTTTCTGTTCTTCAGCGATGGCTCGTAGGAGTTCCCGTCTGGTTTCCGGTGGTTACTACAACTCGGACGAAGAGTCTGATTCCAGCAGCGTTACGAACATTTCCTACCGAGAAACCCCCGTCAAGTACGTAGCATTTTTTGTAATTATGTGTCAGTAGCACTCGGTGTGTAATCCTATCCAATACAACTTTATTTATACAGCACATTTAAAAACAGCAGTGTTGACCAAAGTGCAAGAAAATAGAAAACCCAAGTTTTAAAGTAATGACAACAATTCTCTGTCTTTGTTTTATTTATCGTCAGGGTTTTCAAGAAGAAGGCGGGGACCCGTAAGTCCGTCTCTCGGACGCCGAGCCGAGCCAATAGCAATGCCAGTTCTGTCGGCACGGAAACGCCCATCACTGCTGGCCAGTACGAAGGTAAGAACATCTCCATAGAGCGGTGCAGTGAGGACGTGTTTCTGTTGTTCGACCGTGAAGTCAGCGGCTGGTTCCCTCGACAAAAAGCAACGGGATTTCTCCATAGGATTTTGGAATATTGTAAAAAATAATGTCTGTGGAAAGCGAACCTGTTTGAAATGCACGTTTTGTTCAGCTGGATAATCTCCACATGTCTACCCTACTTTTATAATGTTCGAATCATAAATCTAATGGCAGAAGCAAGATGCTAACGTTATGCTGTAAAGGAGCTACAGGCAAGTCCAGCAGCACGACTTCAACGTCACGCCAACTTCAGATCCATATTCAAACACACAGATTCTAAATGGTACGAGTTGAAGCGTTTGTTTGAACACTTTGCAGGAGGCAGGTACTTGCTTTCAAGCAGAACAGGGCAAACAAACTTAGAGGAGTGTTTACGTGTTCGGCGTAATGACGTACAACGCCTCCACGACTTCTGTAGTCCTATTCAGACACTTGGTAACAACCATCGTTTCTCAGACACGTCCACTCTTCAGAAATCACCAGGGGTCACTGCTGATGGATTTAATGTCCTAGAACAAAACGTGATCCGTCTCTTCAATGTGTCTCAACCTCAGACCTTAGTTCCAGATATTTTCCAAAAATTAGTTCAAAAATGTTATATCACAATGCCTATATTGCCAGTGCTAAGGATGCATTGATACAGCAGCTGTATTGTTGCTTTCTGGGTCTTTTATTTTGAAAAGAAAATCCAAATCTGAGTTAACTGAAATTGTAGTTACTTTCCGAGGCTTTTATTTTGAAAAACAAGTCTGAATCTGAACTTCCTACAATGATGAAGTTACTTTGTGGGGCTTTTATTTTGAAAAACAAGTATAATTCTGAGCTTCCTGGAACGTGCAGTTTATTTTTTGGGCTTTTATTTTGAAAAACAAGTCTAAATGTGAGCTTCCTTGAGCTATACAGTTACTTTCTGGGGCTTTTATTTTTGAAATAAATCCAAAACTGAGTTTACTGATATGATAGTTACTTTCCTAGGCTTTTATTTTGAAAACCAAATCTACATCTGAGCTTCCTGGAACGATACTTTCTGTGGCTTTTATTTTGAAAAAACAAGTCTAAATCTGAGCATCCTGGAATTATACAGTTACTTTCGAGGCTTTTATTTTGAAAAAAACATCTAAATCTGAGATTACTGAAATTATAGTTACTTTCTGGGGCTTTTATTTTGAAAAACACGTATCGTTCTGAGCTTCCTGTGAGGAAACAGTAGCTTTAAGGGGCTTTTATTTTGACAAAATTGTCAAGTTTATTCACAAAAAGCTGTGTTTGTCTCCCTCCAGCCCCTCCCCCCTCCCCCCTGATCAGCGAGTCGGACCCCCCAATGAGGACGTTGCCTTTCCTCCCCTCCTCCACAGTGACCCCCCGCCCCCCCCTCACTCCCTCCCCCTCAAGGACCCCCCTTCACTACCCCTCCCTTCCCCAGAGAGGAGCCTCTACTCTGGGCTGGGCTGCTCCATCAGGCCGGGGTTAACATCCGGAGCGGAGCTGAAAGAGAGGACTCAAAGCGGGGTGGAGAGCTCCGGGTACTCGTCCTCCGAGGGGCCGCTCCTCTGGAAGACCCCCAGTAACACCAGGAACACCAGTAAGGGTCCCAGTGCTGGATACTGGGGAAAGATCAGAGGCGCCTTCTCCAGTCTGATGGGTGAGAACTTTTTTTTTCTATCTATAGCCAATCAGATGTCTCCTTCATTCTAAGCCAATCACATGAGCGCGCCCCCACGAGGGTATGATTTCTTGCGTTCATGACGTAGCGCTTCATATACGCATTTTGCGCTGTCCGGGTTAGGGTAAAATGCGTAGCATGAAGCGCTACGTCATGAACGCAATAAATGGCTATACAGGGTAGAGATTAAAAACAAATCAAATACAATCATTTAAATATCTATATATGTTAAAAACAGGTGAATACCCTCAGGTGAGTGACTGTCTACCCAGCTGTCACAGTAGAGAAGTAAAACATAGACCATGATATTAAAAAAAAATGAATTATTGCGTAACAATATTATGTGTGTGTGTGTGACATGTGTGTGGTGACATGTGTGTGTGTGTGTGTGTGTTGTGTGTGTGTGTGTGTGTGTGTGTGTATGTGTGTGGTGTGTGTGTGGTGCATGTGTGTGTTGCATGTGTGTGTGCACGCCTTTATAATCATTTCGTCTCCTCTGTTTGTGCAGACTCAGTCTCATTGATGCTCGCTGCCTTAAAGTCTAAAATAAAGCATCTCCCATCTCAAGGTATGTTTAACTGTGTGTGGTGTGTGTGTGTGTGTGTGTGTGTGTGTGTGTGTCCAAACATGTGAGTGGTGTGTGTGAGCCTGTGTTTCCCTGCATTGTACAGTACACACACACTCTGCTCTCACATGCCAGCAGGTGCATGTGTTCGCTCTGTGCATGTGACTCTGTGCATGTGACTCTGTGCATGTGACTCGGCTCCAGGTGATTAAAACCCTGCACATTATTTCCTCTCCTCTGTTTTCCCGCAGCAGCTTCAGTTAGCGGCCGCATGAAGAAGGCCTTCGCTCTGCTCTCCTCTTCCTCATCGCACTTCTGTGTAAGTCACAAACACATTTAATTCAATGTCTTTTTGCACATTTTACAATCACAACTAGGAGACTCTCCCATTGCCACCTAGTGGTCAGTTATGATGCTTAAAGTGTTCTGTCAAAAAGAGACGATTTAAAGGAAATATTACTTAGGTTTTAATGATGACTTTGTTCGACTTAACGCTCAAAGTTGCTGAAAGAAAACCAAATATTTCTTACGTTTTTTGTCTTTAAAGTCAGAATCCTGATTTAAAATGTCCCTAATCCTCTTCCGTACTCCCTGCATGTATTATCAGAGGGTCACTGGTATTGTTTTATAGTTGTGTATCTCAACAATTCTTCTCACCTATCGTCAAAGATATGAAGCTGAATTCCTCACGGTTATTTTTCCCATTCTATATATTTAATGCACAAAATCGTTCCATTACAGCCCGTTATGTGACCATTTGGTTAATTAGTGTTACTCCTATTATAAGTTGTAAGAAGGAATCTTTCTTTTGCACTTCTTCTTCTGCTCCTGTCTTTTCAAGAAGTACGATCTGTTTTGAGAAATATCACAAAAAAACACTAAAATAACTGACTATATTTAGCCTTTCTCCAGCGTGTGTGTAATTCCTCGTGTTCCCTCCAGGTGTTTGGCTCCTCCTTCTGTTGACCCCCTCGTCTCCCGTATGGCCGTCACTAAGTCTCAAAGTAAACCAAAGAGTTCCCTGTGCTCTTCACCTCCTCTCCTCCTCTTCATCAACCCAACTCCATACAGCCTGCTCATGTGGTGGTAGGGCAGGGTCATCTTCATTTGTGTGTGTGTGTGTGTGTGTGTGTGTGTGTGTGTGTGTGTGTGTGTGTGTGTGTGTGTGTGTGTGTGTGTGTGTGTGTGTGTGTGTGTGTGTGTGTGTGTGTGTGTGTGTGTGTGTGTGTGTGTGTGTGTGTGTGTGTGTGTGTGTGTGTGTGTGTGTGTGTGTGTGTTGTGTGTGTGTGTGTGGTGTGTGTGTGTGTGTCTCTTTCTCTCTGTGTGTGTGTGTTGTGTGTGTCTCTCTGTGTGTGTGTGTGTGTGTTCTCTCTTTCTCTGTGTGTGTGTCTCTTTCTCTCTGTGTGTGTGTGTGTGTTGTGTGTGTGTGTGTGTGTGTGTGTTGTGTGTTGTGTGTGTGTGTGTGTGTGTGTGTGTGTGTGTGTGTGTGTGTGTGTGTGTGTGTGTGTGTGTGTGTGTGTGTGGTGTGTGTGTGTGTGTGTGTGTGTGTGTGTGTGTGTGTGTGTGTTGTGTGTGTGTGTGTGTGTGTGTGGTGTGTGTGTGTGTGTGTGTGTGTGTGTGTGTCTCTCTTTCTCTCTCTGTGTGTGTGTGTGTGTGTGTCTCTCTCTTTTCTGTGTGTGTGTCTCTTTCTCTCTGTGTGTGTGTGTGTGTGTGTGTGTGTGTGTGTGTGTGTGTGTGTGTGTGTGGTGTGTGTGTGTGTGTGTGTGTGTGTGTGTGTGTGTGTTGTGTGTGTGTGTGTGTGTGTGTGTGTGTGTGTGGGTGTTGTGTGTGTGTGGTGTGTGTGTGTGTGTTGTGTGGTGTGTGTGTGTGTGTGTGTGTCTCTCTTTCTCTCTCTCTGTGTGTGTGTGTGTGTCTCTCTCTTCTCTGTGTGTGTGTGTGTGTGTGTGTGTGTGTCTCTCTCTTTCTCTGTGTGTGTGTCTCTTTCTCTCTGTGTGTGTGTGTGTGTGTGTGTGTGTGTGTGTTGTGTGTGTGTGTGTTGTGTGTGTGTGTGTGTGTGTGTGTGTGTGTGTGTGTGTGTGTGTGTGTGTGTGTGTGTGTGTGTGTGTGTGTGTGTGTGGTGTGTGTGGTCTCTCTTTCTCTCTCTCTGTGTGTGTGTGTGTGTCTCTCTCTTTCTCTGTGTGTGTGTGTGTGTGTGTGTGTCTCTCTCTTTCTCTGTGTGTGTTGTGTCTCTTTCTCTCTGTGTGTGTGTGTGTGTGTGTGGTGTGTGTGTGTGTGTGTGTGTGTGTGTGTGTGGTGTGTGTGTGTGTGTGTGGTGTTGTGTGGTGTGTGTGTGTGTGTGTGTGTGTGTGTGT
>JAAOOA010001497.1:117500-120571 GCA_012861695.1 Trematomus loennbergii | reverse complement strand
CGCTTCCAGAGAAGAGAACATCTGATCATTTTACATACATACATCATTGTACAGGTGAGACTAACTCACTGCAAACGTCCCGTCTGACTGGGAGTTAAATAAAGGGTTTTTTAAATGTCAAAATTGCATGAAATATGCTTGTAAAGTCTATTTTATTAATGCCCTTTTTATAAGATAAAGCTTATCATTTGAAATGCGATGTCATTCTTTTTAAAGAGGTGGATGGTGAATAATATTACAATTAAAAATGTTTCACTTACATCATGACTTTGTTTTTTATTACAGTACACGTTTTCTGAAATGTTATGTTTAAATATACTAACGCATACAGAAACAGCACAGAAATGTGTACACTGGTTAAAACCAGGATCACATTCTTGTTTTATTGTCGATTTATTAGAGTCAAAGGTTTTCACAGAGGGGAGTTTTGATATGGGTTTGTACCACTACATAAATCCAGAAAAACTGTCAGCAGCCTTTAAGAAAAATCTATTCTACAGATGTTTTTCAGGGAAACAGATGTTATAATCCTTAACGCAATCATCAATAATCAGTCTATACATCTGGCTATTGATGATATATGAACAAACCACTCAGAGTACAGATGGGAGTGAAACTCATTTTTATAACATTTAAAAAAAGGCCTTGTATTGTGAAATTACATTTTGCAGTACACAGGTAATTAAGTTAAAAAAATAGTAACTAATTCATATGACCACTTTTTGTGTTTGATTCTAATTTAATCTGGCATTATTTAATGATAACATAGTAAGGAATCAAAATAGCCCAACCTTTCAAAACTGTCAACCAATGGTGACATACCTTCACCTGTTAGCGACACAATGCTTGAATAGCACGTTCTCTAACAGGGAGTTGGCTCAAGGAATAAGAGGTTAAAATAAGGGCAGTGTCTGCAAGATTCAATACAACCTGTCTGCACTGAGTAAACTAAAATATGCTATGAGACAGTGAACAAATGTGCAATCTCATAGTACGTCCCAACACACACAATATGTCTATGAATACTTTAGTTGTACTGTGTGAATGAGGTCAAAGGGTTATATTTCAATGTGTGTTCATTGAATTATACTGGAAGTAGTGCATCAGGTTGTTTCTGTGCTGAATGACAAACTAATTGACTTAACAACTGAGTATTTGCACTTGTGAGGGATCTTAAAGTCTGTTGATAGATGCCTTACTGACTTGAGCACAAAAAACTCACTGACATTGAACTGTCTGACTGACTGAGTGCAAGTAGTGCAGTGTTAATTTCGTCAACGAAAACTATGACGAAAAATGTTCGTCAACGACCTTTTTTACATGACTCAGACGAGACGATGATGAGCTAAAAATGTATTCTTGATAATAAAAACTATGACGAAATGTATATTTTGTTTTCGTTGACGAGACGGGACTAAGGTGTTAATGGTGGACTATCGGACATTCTAATGCAGGATATTTCGCCCCAATTGTCCGTCTTTTCTGTCAAAATGCATCTTACGTTTCTAACTTGCAATATCATTATTTCCGCTCTCTTCACTCCAGAAGAGCGATCTCCCTGGCAGCTTCTCACTTCTCTTATTTTTCATTTCCTCGGTCCTCTGTATCACCGGAAGTTGATTTGTCTGTGCCATCTTGAGTAGCGCCCTATTGCCGTTATTTGTGCCGGAGGATCAAGGAGCGGTAACGGAGGAACCACCAGACCATCCTCCGGTGAAATTCTCAGCCACTCGCCCGCCCCCTTACTGTGTATCGCTCACTGATTGGACAATCCAATGAATGTTAATCTAACTGGGTTTTGATAGATAACATATCTCTTTTTCTTCTCTCAATAATTTTCATTCTTTTGTGCACTCAAATCAATATTAATCAAACTATTGTTCGTTTATACATTTTAAGAATGGCGTTTATCTTTTTTGAGAACGAGTTCTTATTTTATTTTATTTATCTGGGTCTACAACAGATGATACAAATGTTTGTGTCAGTAAATGTGTACTAACAGAGGCAGGGGTGCTGCTGTCAGACGATCAGCTGCGATTTATATTATTATTATTTAATCAATAATTTCTCCATGTTTTGGATGATCCAAGGTAACACAGTGTAAGAAGTTAAATATTAATGATAATTTGATTTATTTAAAGCATAGTTTCACTCCATATGAGAGAGCAAAGGCAAACAGCAGGATAGAATAGAAGAAGGGAAACAGCTCTGTAGTTAAAACCTGGAAAAAGTTGTGGTTGGTTTTTTTAAAGAATGAAAGTCTGTGCGTTTAATACGTGAGCCTTTCCCTCCAGGTGAGTAGATTATTTACTGGTTATGTTGGTTGTTACCGTCAGTGATAATAAACCTCTGCTGATACTGAAGGCTGTAAAACATTAAAACAGAACAAACTGAACTTCTGTCGTTATGACCCACAAAAGGTTTTAGAAACATTTGTCAGCATGAGGCAGAATTTGGGGCAGAAACAATAAATATAACTTTAAATAAAGACTGTTGGTGTTTGGCTCAAAACAAAATTAAGAAAACATTGTACAGTAATAATAATACACACCACACACACACACACACACACACACACACACACACACACCACACACACACACACACACACACACACACACACAGACTATTGCTTAAAAGGAAAATAAGAATACAAAAATAATACCAATTATAATATTTATAATAAGTAACCTTTTCTAGTCTTAACTGTATTTTATAAAAAATATAAACTATATATATACATTTCTTCAAAGAATATATATTTTATAAATATATAATAAAAAAGATTGTTCAAATAATAAATAAAATGTAACATCAAAATAAGTGATTTTTAATTCCTGACGTCCAATTTTAACGCATGTTTAAAGTCATCTCAAATAACTAAAGAGAAATTAGAGTGTTTATGAATGTACTGTTTATATGTGTGTCATAGTCTCCTCTGACTCTCTACTGACACCAACAGGCTGAACGTGGTACTGCGCAGAACAACAACAAAAACAGGAGACTGTCAGTGTTTGACATTTGATTTTACTTTAAAAAAAATGTACATCACAATTTAAGAAGAGCAATCA